>JAPZDY010000004.1:4077524-4088521 GCA_029783645.1 Ctenochaetus hawaiiensis | reverse complement strand
CAATGGTTGAATATGTCGACAAAATTTAACTAAAAATAACCCTACAGAAGACATCCTGGGTGTGTAAGTGTTTTTTTGTGACAAATGTGAAGACCTTAATTTAAAACTTATCACTCTCTTGACCAGTTAGAGGCTTGCAGACGGAGGAAGATGAGATATAGGTTTGCTCAGACAGAGGGAGGTGAAGACAGACAGTATGAAGACACAGAGAGAACTGATGAAGACTGACACCTCACCCATCAATCTTTGAGGGAAAGAGAGAGACAGGGTGAGTGAGAGTGGGAGTGTTTGTGTGTGTGCGTGTGTGTGTGTGAGTGGCACTTCTATAAACCCAGTGATGAACGCTCAGACAAACCCTTACCGCTGCCTGACTGCTCCCTTCAGCTCCACTTAGCCACCGAGCCGGCTGTGTGTGTGTGTCCGTCACTTAAAGGCGTCTCTTCACTGTTTGTTTGAGACTGTCTGTCCCTCTGTCACTTAGGCCCTGTCTCTCCAACCCCTTGAAGGTGTGAGCATGTGTGCACATGCCAGTGTGTGAGTCTGTCTAACTAACTGTCACTTATACCACGTCTATCTACCACACAACAGTAGGTGAGGGGTGTGTGTGTCCGTGTCCGTGTGTGTGTGAGAGTGTGAGTGTGTATGTCACTAACACCCTGACTATTAGAGCACTTGCAGGTAGGTAGGTAGGTTTGAGTGAGTGTGTGTGAGTATAAGTGTGTGTGTGTGTGTGTGTAC
This sequence comes from Ctenochaetus hawaiiensis, assembly GCA_029783645.1. Lineage (NCBI taxonomy): Eukaryota > Metazoa > Chordata > Actinopteri > Acanthuriformes > Acanthuridae > Ctenochaetus > Ctenochaetus hawaiiensis. Next base: position 4,087,783 of record JAPZDY010000004.1, on the reverse strand, counting down.
TGGGTTTCACTTAAGATGTGACTCTGTGCGTGTCTGTGTGTCTACCTGTGACAGGCCTGACAGCCATCTTATTTACACCTATCCCAATTTCTACAAGCTCTCAGCTGGACAAGTGTGCAGAGCAACGTATGTGACAAGTAAGTGTGTGTTTGTGTGTGTGTGTGTGAGCGTGTAGGACCAGATAGAAGCTAGACATGGCTGACAGCCATCTTATTTAACCCAATGTCCCAGTATATGTGTGTGTGAGTCTCAAACTTGACTTCCTTTAACAGTTGGTCTCAGTGTCTCACAGCACTGTGGCGTCTTTGTCAAAGTGCAAATCAGCTGCTGGGGCTCGTCTCTGAGGATCTTCCGGGATTTAAACATCTGCCGCCACCTCTCCTCCTACCTGACTCTGTAATCCATTTCTCACTCTTAAAAAAAGAATGAGGAGGGAGGACAGAGAATGGGGGGCATGAAATGACTGAAAGCCACCGTGATAAAACGCGCCACCGATGCTAAGCCGTTTTTACAACAGGCCCATGGTTTTTAGTGATCAAATAAAAAGGACCTTTTAACTTTTATTTGGTCTCGGCGGCAGAGGGGAACATATGGGAACAATGGCCACGCAGTGTAAATCTAGCAGCCTGCTGGCTGTGCTCGGCTACTGGGGCTATCGTTTTTCAGGGCACGGCAGGAGGAGAAAAGAGCGTGTCACAATATCCAGTCAAAGTACTGACGTGGTGTGTTTCACCTATCTTCATTTGGCAGATCTTTTGCCTTGCTACTTGGTGTATCTTGATTTACAGGAGCTCAGTGTTACAGGTACTCGGTGTTTGCCCGACCAATTTACCATCAAATGCCTTGTTCACTGTGTAACTTGTGTATCCACATTTAATATTGATGGTAAATGGTTCTCAGTGGTCTTTCTGCCTTTTATTCCTATGACGAAGGCTTGATTGATTCTATCCACAAAGCTCTACGGTCAACCAAACCAAAGAAGGTACAAAACTTTGAAAGCCCTAAGACTTCTTATTCATCAGTTGTGAATCAATGACCAACTAGATGGGAGCTAAACTCATAGCTTTGACTCCAAACCACTAATGTGTGCAAATGTGTTCCAGTGCATATTGTGATGGTGGTGGCAGTGGTGGTCAGGTCATGATCTAATCAACTCACCAAGGTATTGATCTTGTGGCTACTTGGCCACAACAACTAGTTACAGGAGGTCTAACAAGGACATACAGGCTCAGAGGCAGAGACCAAACAGACCTGCGGGAAACCGACCCGAACTTAAACAAGGACAACTTATCCAAAAGGGACTTAAGGACAGTCAGATTTCAACCAAAAGATATGACATAGCGTCATTAGACTGAATCTAAAATTATAGAGAGACACAAAGCCTTGAAGACAAACATGATCATTTTAACTTGGAATGGATATCACATCTAATTTGAAACCCCATTATTTCTTCGATCATATTCTGATTGTACCAGTAAAAAAATTAAAACATGCTTATTCCTGTAAATTATTAATTTGTGAACCCATCCTCTATAGATTTCTCTGAACAGGATTACCATGTAAGTTGTAAGATATACAATAAACTAGAAGTACAAATCCAAATGCAATACACCGTGAGTTATTAGACACATTAAAGTGTCTCCTTTCATATGGACATAAGGATGCATTTTCTCATTGAAACACATGCATGTCTGCTTCAAGTCCACGTTACACATGGCCTAATTTGTGCATGTTCACACTATACAAGTCTTAGGTGTGTTAACTGTGAGTATACGTGTGGCCTGTTTGCTCAATGTATGTGTGTGTGTGTGTGTGTGTGTGTGTGTGTTCCCAGTGCTTCTATCTGTCCCTCTAAGCAGTCTTGGCAGGCCAATCTAATCTGGCCAGGGAAAGGTCAGCCCCACTCTAACTGCCTTTCACTCACATTATGCACTGACGCCCCCTCCCACTCCTTTTTTTCTTCACCTCTCTTCCTTCCCAATCCTCCTTTCCTCACCTTCTTTTCCTTCCCTTTTAAGTGTCATCACTCCCTTCTTTCATCATTCCTTTTTTCCTTCCTTTTATTCTTTCTCATTTCTCCAAACAGTCCTCTTTCCACTGTTTTCTTGAAAATGTATTTACCTCTCTTCCACCATCTTTTAATCGCTTTATTTTTCTTTCTACTCTGTATCACTTGTTCTCTCTCTCTCCCTCTTACGCCAGTCTCGCTCAATTGACTGTTTCCCCTCTTTTTCTGCTAGATAGGTATGATCAATACGCACACATACACACTCCCACAGAGCTTTCCGGGCCTGTCTCATTATCATAACCATCTCCTGAATATGGTTGACTCTTAACATGCTAACTACAACTCTTATCCTCCGTGTTAACATGCTTCATGACAGCAAGGCTGGAGACACTCAATCTACATACATGTCACCACAACAACGTTACAAGCACAGATCTGAAGAGGCAGGCAGGATCAGAGGACTCATCAGGCTGACTGACAGTCTGGATCAACCAACTGACCGACCTTGGCAACATCCCGTTACCATAGCAATTATCGGGACCCTCTAAGAAGCAGAGAGGACGGGTGTCAAAGGTCATCGCACTATCTGCCTGCCATTTACAGGTCAGAGAGAGTGAGGGAGCGAGATGGGGAGAGGGACACAGACACAAAGACATGAGACGGCCATCTTTGAAGTCCATTTACAAAGCAGCGATTTCTCCTCTTCCCAATCCCTCTGGGCCATCTCACCCTGCAATAATCCCCTCTTCTCCTCCACTGCCTCTCAGGACAGCCTGATATCAAACCTCAGGATCTGCTTGTCTGCCTCTCTGTCTTGCCTTTCTGCCTGTCTGTTGCTAAAGGGGCATATGAACAATTTTTTTTTTTAAAAACAGGAGTTAAAACTGATCAACAAACAAGTATCCATCACAGAGCTGCACATGACTCAGAACTTGTTAGTTGAATTGAATTCGAATCTTCAATACAAAGATCTGAATATTGGATCCTTTTTTCAGTTCAGCACCAAAGTAAAATCCTACATCAGCCTACATGAGTCTCATGTTTTAATGCCCTTTTTTTCATAGTTTTATTAATGTCAGTCAGAGACAGTAAAAGTCCCGGGGCTATTCATAGTTCATTTATAAAATCCCAGAGCACCAGGGGACATCCCTCCTGCTGGGTGGCTGACAGCACTGTCTGCCAAAGGATCAATCATAGTAGATGCTAGTAGAGGAGGTTGTGCCAACATAGAAGCTGACTTAACCAAATGCTCCTCACTGTAGAGATTCAACTGAAAAGTGTGAGTTGAATAGCGGTCCTAGTGAATAGTGGTTCATGTAAAATTTTTCATTGTTCATAGTGAACTCATGTTTTGAATTGCACTTGCTATCACATAATTAACTGAAGGTTCCATCTTAAATCTTGTCTTGTTCCTCGGGAAAGATCAACAAAACCTTGACTTAAAATGTACAGATTTGATAGACTGATTTTTTAAGTACTGTTAAACTTTGACAACCTTTAAACAACTAAGCCAAAACCTTCAATTGCTGTTAAGTAACACTACTGTTCAAAGCTTAAAAATTTCAACTTCATCACTTGGTGCAGTCAGACATGTACACTTCTTTTCCTTATATTTCTGATCTGATGTGGCCTGTTTTTTGGTTAACAGTACCAAAGTCAGGCCTCCTTCACACAAGTATCAAAAGACTTTTAAATGCCTATCATAAGCTAGGAAATTATGTAGTTGTAATGAGGCAATTTTTTCTCAGGGCTCCCCAAATTTAAGAAATAAAATCTAGTTGCTCTCTGGCTCAGAAAACAGACTGAGACAGACAGACCGTCCACTTACACAGATAAAGAAAGCTCTGTGTCTGTGCTTTGGGTCCTTTCAACCTGGCTAAGCTGGTGCGAGACTGAGGGAAGTCTTCCTTCACACAGAGTTGAATCATAAAATGATCTTGTTCGATTTTTTTCCCTCCCCTCCCTGCCCCCCTCCCTCTCCTCCCCCCCCTTGAAAGGGCCCTGTTCCCTCTGCCTTTCTTCCTCGCGCTCTCAAAGGGAGGGAGGGATGGTGGCACTTCACAGAGGGATAGGCCCTCTCTTCATCCCGCCAGCTGAGGAGGCCCCCCACAACATCTCTATATCCGTCTAGCCGGCTCTCAAGAGCCTGTTGAATTCAGTGGCGAGTGTTAGAACCACTGAGGAGCTTTCAAGACAAAATCCACCTTCTGAGACTTCTGCCAAGTGTGTGTGTGTGTGCATGTGTGTGTTTTTAAAGTCGCTCTCCCCAGGCCACCTCAGTTATCTGTGTCACATCACAAGGTGCCCTATTAGAGCGCGGCAGAAGGGTTTTAGTGTGTGCTCGTTTACCAGTGTGAAAGAGAGATGGGTGGATGGAGGGAACATGGTGGGAGACGGACGGATGGGTGGTGAAGCCACCTCCCACCTGACGAGCTGCACTTTGGCACGGTTTAGTTGAGATTTCAGCATTGATTTGCCCTGTCTCCTCTCTCTCTCTCTCTCTCTGGCTTGGAGGGAGGAAGGGAGGCAGGTGAGGCTCAGCATGTGTGTGTTTAACAACGGATCGAACAGGGAGAGAAGGAGGCGAGCAGGAAGAGATGAAAGCAAAAGGCAGAGCTGAGAGAGTTTTAAAAGAGCCCCTTAGAGATGACAGCATCTCTTTACCTCCATCTGTGCACATCTTGATGGTTTGCCTTCATCTTTCTTTCTCTCTGCATTTTACACACAAAACACACCTGAGATCACAATGGGATGCCATTAAGTTGAGACAGTTGGCTGGAAAAATCAGCCAACAATACTGATAATGTCTCATTATTTTAGACACATCTGTGTCAGTGATGGACATATGTTGATTTCAGCTTCTCAAATATGCTTCTTTTTCTGTTTACACACAATCGACAGTTACAGAATAATAAAAATCTAAATAACTCAGTTCCCTCTCCTGTATGTGGTCTAAGAGTTGTTTCAGAGCAGCGAAGTTACTGATCTCATTAGCATCCAGTATGATAAAGTTTAATTTGTGAAAATACTCTAAAGGGTTATTGTCATTTTATTACTACGGAGTTAATTAAATATCTTATGTAAACTAAAAGAAGGCCATTTTCAACTTAAATGTATATATTAGTGGATCCAAAGGGATAATGCCAGAAGAGGTGTTCACTACCAGAAATGAGTGGGCAATGTGGAGGCCAGAACTGGCTGACGCTCAGTCGATAAGGCATGAAGGCATCATCCCTCATGTCACTTACCAAAGAAAACAAAAATTTATACCATTAACTTAAATATTTGTGCATTTTGCAACCAAAATCTCAAGCATTCAAAAGTTGTTACTAGCTTTACCTTGTAACAGCTAAGGGTTTGACTAGTACCCGGAACAATCATCGCCATCCCATTAAGTTTGAGTACAATGGAAACAATGTTAATAACTCCAGTAAACAAGACAGACCTTATATACAGCCTGGAAACAGGATTTGTCAACTCAGCTCATTCAACTTGTTAACAGTATTCAGAATTTCTTAACTTTTGTTTCTATGTTCATCAAGACACTAAACAAGTCTGAACAAACTCTTTCCATTTGTAAAAGAGAGTAACAAGTTACACAAAACAACAACACAACTTTGAAGAATTCGAAAGCAAAGACCAAATAGAGACGGTGACAGAGAGCTTTGTGGGAAAACTGCAGGTGTGATTGAGTCACAGAGCGGCCCTCCTCCCCAGCGACCAGCTCTCCCATCCACTTCTATAATTGTATTTCCGGGCGCGCACACACACAAACACACAAACATCAAGTGGTGACCAGTAGGTCAATTGCCCAGCTAAATGTGTTTTCCTTCCCCTTGCTAAGAGGGTCGTGCAGGGCCGAGCCAGGCTGAGCTGGGCCGACCCCGGGCCGACCTACACTGCCACCAGACCACTGGCACCATTACAGCTCCCTGGTCACATTCGACTCTGGTCTCAGAGAACTAACACTGCTCACACTGGACAGGCCCAGACAGAGTGATGGAAGGAGGCAGAGATCAGGACTGAGTCTGTCTACACACACTCTGCTGTGACTAAACAGACCACAGAGCTGAGACAGGTCAGTCAGACACTGGTGTGAAGTACAACCAGCACCGTGCTGTATGAGATGACGTGTGTGTGTGTGTGTGTGTGTGTGTGTGTGTGTTGGTGTGTGTTGGTGTGTTCACCTCTGAAGCCTCCCTCCAGTAAAGCTGTGGCTCTGATCCTCTTCTGTCCCGCCCACTCGTACTCCTCAAAGCCCCGTCCATTCTCTCCATCCACATCTGCAGAATCATCGTCGCCTAATGTACCCTCACGCTGACACACACACACAAGGACATAAGTTAATCATGCAAAAACTTCACAAGGGCACAACAGAGGTATTGTTGTCCATTTTACTGTTTAAAACAGTGATGTGGTAGAAGTTAGACCAGATCTCTACAGCACACTTTATCTGTACCATGACCAGCTGTGCCAAGTTCCCTTGTTGCTAATGTAAATAAGACACAAACTGCATTGAACTCTAATGTCATTCCCCAACTATTATTGTACGCTAACCATTGATTTCTTCTGTTTTCTCCAAAACATCAAAGAAAACCCATTAAGCTTGTGTGTAACTCCAAAGTCTCTATGTTAAACCTTTTTATATCTATGCTTTACATGTTTTTAACAGATGGTGGGGCTTAGTTTTTACAACAACTTTGTGAGCTGGGCTTGTTTTCTATAATGATGTCTATTCCATCTGGGACTGGTTAAAAATGGATTAATTTATGTAAGAAAAGCAAAGTGCCGAAAAAATGTCAAAAACTATGTTTCATACAATTTCTTTGGGGCTTAAGGTAGGTTTTTTTAGGCTAACTTAAGCTGCTAAAGCCACTTCAGAATGAAACCTCTGGAGAAATTTGCATTAAAGGGTCGGTCTGAGATTACTGTAATGATATCTTCATGTTTTATTGTAAAGCTGCGAGGATGAAACAAGACATGTTAGCCGAAAATGTGGAACTTTAGTTTAAATACATGTCAAAGTTGGTATCAGAAAACAGACACTCTAACTATCTGATATAATCAATTAAAGCAAAAAGAAGGGAGCTCTGCCCACAGTTGCCAGCAGGACTTTTACATCTGAGGACTTTTACACTGCATCATGAAAACACAGCCCAGATGGCATGGTACAGCCATGGAACACCTTATGTGTGCAGGTGGGAAAGAGGTGTTAGTGTCTCTACAGGAAGTGTGATGGACAGTAGTCAGTGACATAGGAGGAGTAGTGATGATTTGGAGTCTACTCTAGGAAAGAATGTAACTGTTTAGCATCTAGAGGAGAGAAGGACTTGTGACCGGTTCTTGAAGAAAAGACTCTCATTGTTGTTTTCTATTAGGGCTACATCTACAGCAAGCAAAGCCAAAATGGCCAAAATCTACAGATACTATTGATCAAACCGTTGTGCTCATACAGGAGCTGCATGCCAATGAATAAAATGCAACCATGTCATATGGGATTATCACAGATCTGCTTCATAATTATGTCTCCGTCAGCTTTGCAGGGGCAAAATTCAATGACAAACATGTCCTTTTTGTTGGTCAAGTGTCTCAGACAGTTATTCCCATATGAAGTGAATGCAGCACAGCCATTTAAAGACAGGGAAATCTACTACTACTACTGTTACTGTTGGTTGGTTTCTGAACTAGGGTGCAGGAGTGATTGGACAGCATCTACAGGAAGAGAAGAGGTTGACAGGCTGTCCAACTGGAGGTAGGCGGGCTTCAGGGCCAGGATTTTACTACCTGGATCAGGCATTGTTCCACATGTCTACTCATCTCCTCCTCGCTCCCAGCCAAAGGGGCACTGCACAGCGGACATACCTGGCCCCCCTCCTCAGGCTTCCTCCTCTTCATCTTGCCTATACGGGCTGGAAATAGACAAAAGAGGAGGGCAAAAGAGAAAGACAAATTTGTTAAAGTGGGTTAAATATCATAATTCATAATCATTCAACTTTTCAAGCATATTTCCTTGGACAATAACATTACAAGTTTCAAGAAACTGATCTAGATGTAAATGTAGGAATCTAATAAAGACCTGAGGAATATTTATGTCAGATTGATCTTTCCGGCTTGAATAATGTGCAATGGAATAAAACTTAATTCTTTACAAGCCTAGAAGCATGTAATAGAAGGCTGAGCCAGCAAAACTTGAAAGTGTAATGTGCAAAGAAAGACAAGACGAGACGTTGCCAAACATGACATTTCAATCCCCTTCCTACACTCTACATCCAGGCCTCTGCTCTCCCTCTGTTTCTCTTCCCTTTCCTCTGCTGCCCTCCTGTCACAGAGCCCCCCGCCCCAACATCATCACCACCACCACACACACGCATTTAATTAGAAATTTAACAGAGCAGAACAGCCGTCATTGCGCCCCGAGTCTCTGTCGTTTTTTCTTAACTGCAAATGGCGCACAAGGACATTAATTTTTAGCTGGCTGGGAAAGCAGAGGAGGCCAAGAGGGACGGTGGCAAGGGACAGAGGGAGAGGAGGAGGACGAAAGGCAATACACCCTTACTGCCCGGGAAGAAGATGAAGGAAGTGAGGCTAGGAGGGTTAAAGAGAGAAAAGGCCTCCTCCTCAATTCTCCCCTGACACTAATCGAGGGGAGCATTGTTAAATAGAGAAGGGAAAAGGCTGCTAATTAGGTCCGGCAGGGATCTCTGCCCCCCCCTCAGCCGTTATATCCCACATGAGAATGATCCCTGGTTCCACATGAGGGCAGGAAGAAAGTAATGGAGGGCGAAGTTTAAACTAAGTCTTCACTGGCTCTGACAGAAAAAGGCTGAGTTATCCTTGTGTTTCTTAAGACTGGAAACATGAAACATCTTGCAACAGACAAAACGACCAATGTGAGCATTTCTTGGTTTACACTGCTTCAGTATCACCTGATATAAAGGACAATATTTGCAGTAAAAGTTGACAGAGGTGAATGAAAGAATGACATTTTTGAAATCACACTGATTTTTGTAAAACTGTGGCAAAAAATAACACTGTAAACTGATATTTGTATTAAAATGAATAGAGCTTTCTCTGTGGCATCAACTTTGATCTGTTTAAGGCCAGGATCAAATTTCAGCAGCTGACCAAGGCTCATCTAACACAACAGACATTTCTTGTCTTGCAACCCAGTTTATCCTCAGAGGTGAAAATAAATGCAGCCAAACTATAGATCGGGTCTTCAGTTTGGTGACAATGACAACTTCTACTGTCAAGATGCCAAAACGTACTGAAATGTGAGATTATTGGGCATCCACTAATGGTTGAAACAAGGTTTTAATACATCAATATATTTTCTTTTAGCGCATCCATTTGTAAAGTCTACCATCAAGGCTGTGACGAAGAAAAGTGGCCTAAGACTGCATTAAAACTTCTGCATCTATATCTCAGAGATTAACTCCAGTTTGTGCCAAATATTACAGTCAGTAAGACAAAAATCTGATATCCCCCCAAAAAACAAAAAACAAACAAAAAGGAGGTAGCTTAACATTTTGCAAAAGATCTTCAAATTTTAACAATCTAGATTACAAAGTCCTTTGTCCAGTAGCAACATTTTTAAGCCTATATGCCAAACTGTGACACCTAATTCTAGTCCAAACAAAAATGGTTTCTGAAAATTGCAAATGAATCATTTCAATATGAATCTTAAGTTTCACCGTAGTTACACTGGTAGATTTTTGCAAGTGTTATACCAAAACAGCTAGGACACTTGTTATTTCTAAATACACACGTTATAATTCTATTTTTTTTTTTTTTTTTGCTTTTCATGGACTATTTAATTACCAGGTTGTTACAAGTCTTAAAAGGTTTTTAAACTATCTTCAAAAAGCAATAAATATTGCTTAACAGCCTTCTAGGATTTTATCACCTATTTATTTTTTAGTTATTTGCAGTGATAATCATTTTTCTTCATTTCATCATACCTTTTGTATTAACTATAGTTTTCAATGGAGATAACTGCTACAAGCTGTATGTATTACAAACTATATGTAATACATTATATTTCACATTTTCATTATCTCTAATTCATTTCATTTAAATGTCCTGACATTCAAAGAAGTTTGTCACCAAAACCAAGACTGAGCACAGTAATAAACACTTAAGCACATCTCTCTAGTTGAATAAACTGTCTGTAACCTAATATGCATATTAATATGCAATATTAAGCATTACAGAGGAGATGAAACGTTATCTATACGTACCATTCAATCTT
>JAPZDY010000004.1:4062640-4077424 GCA_029783645.1 Ctenochaetus hawaiiensis | reverse complement strand
AAGAAACACTGTATTCTGTTTATAAGTAGAAACATAAATTTTCTGAATGAGATTGCTTTGGATACTGAAGAGTGGTCTGCTGAGACTAGAGCTCTGTAAACAAACCTACTTCTCTCTTGTTTTCCACCTCCTCCATGACTGTCAGCTTTCACTCTGAGTTCATTCTACAGCCGCCAAAACTCACTGCTGTAAACCGCCCGACTGTGTCTCCAGATACTCCACATCACTGCAAACTAAGGCTTCTATCTATGATTTAATAAGGATGGAAAAGGATTGAAAGTGGCGCCCGTATCGACAAAAACTACTCTTTTCCGACGCCATGTTGGCTTGTTTTGATCATGTGACGCGCTGAAGACGGAAGTCACGGAAGTCACGTGTTATTGCGGACCTCAACCGCTAGGGGGAAGCAACGGGTTTTATTAACAAACGGAGCTACATGCACAACTATTGTACTGCTTTTCCAACGTCTACTTTTTACCATAAAGGCCAGAAAGGAGAAACTAGAGCATTTTACCGAACAAGGTCTATTGCACTGATTACTAAACAAAAGAACTAATATAACAATGTTAAATTATTAAATTACATGTAGAAGCCCTGCATTCAAAATCCTACTTGTGCCAAGGTGCTATAGGAAAATTTCAATTCTAAAGTATCAGAGAAGAAGAATAACCAATGTACAGAAAAATGGCTCTGGCAACTGAAATTTAAGAACATCACTAAGTATTAATTGATTAATACTTATACATTTGATGTAAAGTCCGCTCAGGGGTTCCAAAACTACAGGTGGAATCTGTTCAAAGAATCAAAAGAAAAATCTGGGCGGTTGCTTCAGAAATTAACTGAACAGGAAAAAGGAAACTTCTTTTTCTATGCAACTCTTTCCTCGGATTTTGGTCTTAATGTAATTTTTGTGTTATCTAGAGGGAATGCTGGCTTTTACTAAATATCAAATTATTAAATGACACTTGTCAACCGCTTCTAGACAGCCCATTTTAGAATCACAAGGGGTCACAAGCCAAAAAGGTTGAAAACTACTAAAACTACTACTTCACTACTCTAACCTTTGGTAAAACCTAATATTTTTAGCTTATCATATTTGTTGTTGTTTTTTTATTTAAAAAGGTGAAGGTGGGTACAAGTATGTATTGTGTCAAAGTGCCAAAAAAATTTACTTGAGTACATTTCTTGAGCAGCTGTAATCAGTTACATCCCCCTCTGGCAACTGTTGCATACGATTAAATTTTACATTTACTGAATGAAGGCAGAACATTTGGGGTCTTGGGTAGTTCAGGATGCCTAGAGCATTCTCTGTATCATTAAAAATAATAGTCTTATCATTAAAAGCATAGCTTTAAGAAATAAATTAAGTGAGGTCAGATTGCTCCATCCTGTCCTCTCTTTCTCTTGCAGAATATGCATCTCGGGTCTGCTGGGATCCAAACCCAGAGGCCTGTATGTCTTTAACTATGTGCTGACCAAAGCATCCCCAGTCGCAGTTATGGATGCCCTCTCTTTGACATAGTAACAGTGAGTAGGCAGGGGCTCAGTCCTCTCACCGTGGGCCCATCGTCCATCAGCGACAGCCGACAAGTAGTCAGGCATTCTCCCTCTGTTCTAGCCCTCCATCCATCTCCTCACTCCTTCTTTCTCTCCCTCCCCTTTCTGCTGCCACTTGAGTTATAGGCCCACTCGCCTCGCATCACCACTACTACCGTATCATTATGATACACTCACTGAATGGCTGCGAATAGGTCAGGTTTTTAGAAGAAGAGAAAAGGTAGAGAGGAAAAGAGCACTGGGACGGACTGACAGGCAGAGAGAAGGTGGCAAAGTCTGCCATTATGCTTCATTTTCAGCATGGTAAAAAGAGTTACCATTGACTTAATCATTTGTATAATATAAGGTGATTTCAGCAGTTTCACTTAATGAGAAAATCTACTTTATCGCTATAAGGTCTTTATGAGCTGTGTCATCCTGAACGTATGGATGTAACGTCTGTATGGACTTAATAGTTCTTATTTTATGGTGTAAAGGGGGAAGCCCACTTAACCTGGCCATACATCATGGCCAGAAGAATTACCCGAACAAACTTTGATGAATTTAAGAGATAAAAGCAGTCAGGGTGGCTTTAAAGACAGCTGAGATTTAAGGAGATTGGCCTGTTGGTCAACTTAAATGCTGAGAGGGCATAAAAACCCATATCTTCCACAATCCTCTGCTTTACTGTTATATACATCTGTCAGGGAAATTCACTTTGATTCAAGACATTATGGAAGTCTCTTAAAGTTAATACGGCCAAAAAAGGATTTTCATTTTCAACTTTTTTGACATTCAACTTAATCAAAGTATAATTTAGCAGGGAGGGGAAACACAGGAGTTTGATCCAGCAAATAGTAAATAATAGGAGAGGACCTCTAATATATGATGAATAAACCAGATCTGTGAAATTGTTTATAACAGATATTATGTCACAAGGTCTAACACAGCATTTTTTTAATTTCTATATTGAACATAACATGCAGAATACTTATAAACAAATTTCATTCTACATCACTAGTGTTAAAAATGTGCAATCCACCTGAAAAAACAACTTTTTCAGTCACACTCCTTAAATGTAACTTTTTTGGGAAATTCATGCATCAAAATCTTCATGAGATAATTGTTTACTTCCTGGGTGTCATTGGTTAAGCACCCCTATAAACCCCACCATAAAGCCTATCAGCCTCTTGGCGTGAGTTTAGTGACTAATTTCTCTGTACATTTAAACCTGAAAAAAATCTAAATAAACTTGTGGTTCAGAGTCAGTGTGGAAGCTTTACTCCTTTAAAACCAAAGGATGCTGAAACCTCAAACTGCCCAGAAATAGCTTGCACACTTATAACCGTCTCATTTAAAACTGTGGTTGTACTGGGAAGATCCCAACAGAGACTTTAAATTTCCATTTCAACTTCTGTTCTTAGCCAGAACAGCACATATAATGTGTTCATTTTTCATATTAGTTGTGTCATTAGTTATCAAATGTCAATACAAATCCAAAAATCTTTTTTGTCCAAATTGAATCTCAAGATGCAGCTTGTATAAATTATTCAGTACTTGAATTAAGGACTTGTAACTGCACTATAGCTAGATGTTACTGTTCTTAGCAAAATAGGAATAGAGTGTTTTGATTTACCATTATACAACTGCTACTGAGAATTCTTGACCCTAAATGGCTAAAAGTGACAATACTGAAGGAGATTTACATTGCCCAATTGAAATGGTTGATTGCTGTATTTAACTCAGAAGAGAGCTAGAGAAGAATATTTTAGAGAAAGTGAGCTGGATAATACTCTGTAGAAGTGACCTATGGGACAAACAGGAGAATGGTGTCCATACAGACTGACAGCTATCTCAGTATGTGAGAGAGAGCATGTGTGTGTGTCGATGAGTGTGACCTGGTATCTGTCGGAGTGGTGGATGTCCTCAGAGGACAGAGGCGAGACCACAGGAGACTCTCCCTCACGCTTGATGTGCACTGACAACAGCATTGACTGGTGAGAAAGAGAGAAATAAAATGTCTTCTATATGCAGATGATCTTGTTATATTATCACCTCTAGAGCAATGATTACAGCAGACCCTGTCCTCGCTTGACAGGTGCTGCATAGGAACAATCAATAAACATGGACAAGGCAAGAGCAATGCTTTTTCAAAAAATAAACAAATAAATAAAAAGAAATAAGGAAAACAGATACATTTCACTGTTTCAGAGATAACACCCCTGCAGGCTGCCACCTACACCTCAGCCTGGCTTCACATTAAGATCATTTGAATAATTCAACATGTCTACAGGCTTTATACAAACTCAATACAACTAAAACAACACATGTTTCTGAAGAAAATATGAGTGTTTTCTGCTGAAATGGTTGAGTTGTAGTTGAAATGGCAATTGAGATACAAGTAATGAAAAGTGCAAAAATGGCAGTTAAAGTGGAAGCTAATTTCTCAGTAAAAGTATAAACACTAAATGAAGTTGAGGTGTTATTTAATATTTAATATTTAAATAATGTAAGGGGCTGAATATCCAGCACTGAAAGGAGTTAAAATGGTAGTTGAACTGCTGAAAGATGTTAGTGCATTAGAATAAACTGAAATACGATGTCAGTTAGTAAGTGTCAGCATGGAAAGCAGGTGAAATAAACTGTTGATGAACACTCAAGATGTGTGAGTTTGAAGAGCTGCAGAAGTTTCTTTTTTGTTGTTGTTGTCGAGTAAAGGTGAAGGTCTGAGACCTGGAAGGATTTGAAGTGTCAGTGGAAGTGTAAACATCGAAAGAACAGGTGGCAGTTTAAGAGAAAGAGATCAAAAACAAAATGCCAGTTTACGTTTAAGTGTTGAGAGCAGTTAAAATGTCATTTAAAGAGTAAAAAGATGAAAACAGTTGAAATGTCAGTTGAAAAGTAACAACTTAACGAAGAGTGACTGTAATATGCAGAGTAAGAGATGAAAGCAAGTGAAGAGTACAAGAAGAAATAGCTGAAATTTTAGATAAAATGTGCTTAAAATATTTAAAGCAAAATGTAAATTTATTGTAGACTGTACAATTTTAGAAAAAAACTGTTTAAAAATAACAGTCAAATTTTATTTTTTAACCTTGTAAGTTCAGAAGGGAAAAAAAAAGTTTCCAAAAAGTTATTCCTGTAATTCAAGAGAAAAGGAAAAACAGGAGTCAGGAGTCTTTACCCTTGGAGGATTGAAAGAATGTTATTGCCACAGATGCTGAGAGCGACACGTCATTGATGATGACTGTAACCTACCCGACTTTGTCTATAAAGTCCCTTCCACTGATTAGAGTTAATGTTTATGGGACGTTAAGAGGAGTTAGGAAAGAATGAGTGATTGAAAGGAGAGGAAAAGGGAGGAAGAGGAGGAGGAAGGGTAAACATCTGAAAAGGGGGAGCGTAACTGTCTGACATTATGTGACACCGCCTGTTCATAAATCTGTCTCGCAACACTTTGCAAACACACATGCACACACACACACACACTCACACACTCTATTTCCCTCTCATGGCCACACACATATAAAACAATATCCTCTTCTAACCCACTCTGTGACAAAGACAATCCAGGGAATTCCTCAAGTGAACAAGAAGCAGGAACATAATGATGTGAACAAAAGAGAACAAGGGAGGAAAAGAGGAGCTATATCACTTTTTTACAAGGCTTAGTCCTGACAGAGCTCTGGCAGTGTGTGTGTATCTGTGTGTGTGCTCATATTTCCATGTGTGCCTGTGCTGCTGCTTTTTTTTTTTTTTTTTTTTTTTACAAGGCAGCTATGAAATATTTGTATTTACAGTCGTCTCCTATTAATCAAGTGGAAAGGGGCAGAGCAGAGGCTTAAGTGCTCGACAGCAGTAATCTAATAATAATACGTGAGAAATGACCAACCTCCAGTGCTGCCACAGTAAATTGGACATTATGCATGATGCTCTTATGCCTCTGCAGAAGTGTGTGTATGTGCTCTTTTTTTCTCTCTCTCTCTTTTACTCAGGTTTAAAAAGGTCAGGAATCATTTACCTGGGGGCGTTCTGGGAATATGCTTAAGTTTTATCATTAGAATATGACATTTAACGGTATTTTGCAAAGAGATTGTGAGGATCTTTCATTGAAATTTTGGTCTTTTAAACCAACCAATTATATCAACATGTGAAAAGATCAGCTACAAAAAGGTTGCGTTTAAAGCTACACACAGGTAACTGAGGGAATGTACACCTTAAATTTTAACTCTAAATTGGACTGAAAAGAGTGTAAAGTGTGATTTGTGTTGAAAAACTTGTCATGTTTAAATGTGTGTGCTTGCATTTCTTAATTGTAAAAACATAAATGGATGCAAAAAGAAACAAGAGGTAAATGTTTGAATCTATCATTTCTAACATAGGTGTGTGTGTGTGTGTGTGTGTACGTCAAAGACTGTGTGGCCCTGCACGTATCACATGTTTTCAGTCTAACCCAATCACCTCAGCTTGGCAGGGACTACACAAAGTGCACAGAGCACCTCGTAAGGAGGTGCGTTGGGGTTAATCTCCGGTCTAACAGCGGTGGGTGGTGCATACCGGGGAGGAGACGACAACAGGACGGTGTGCTTCAGACTGGCCCTCTCCATTCTCCATGGCCTGCCGCTGAATACTAAACAACAGTGGTGAGATGCACAGTCACGGCCGGGGGGGAAGGCCAGCTCTCACTTCTGCTCTGTCTGCCTTTCTCAAGTACAAGCCCACCCACAGTGTCATGAGTGCTGCTCTAAGCCTGGGTCAGCACCCAAAGGTGTGTGGGAATGAAAATGGATCTCATTATTCTTTAAAAGGTCCTAAATTGCTTTTATACATGTCAGATGAACTTTTTCTGTAGTAGGGAATCTTACTTTTACATGGTCTTTAGTTAGTAATGGAGACAAACATGGAACTAATGAAGCCTGACTGCTTTATGGATGCTTTCAGGAAACAGTGGAAATAATAAGGATCAGAATAGAGCTTTATTTTTAGTCATGAAAGATGAGGTCATCTCATTAAAACTTGTTCATATCATACAGTTTTAAAGATCTTCTTTTCTGTGATTTTATTTTTGGACTTTGTGAATATATTAGTTTACATAGCTGTATTAAAGGACTTTAAATGACAATTCAGGACAGGAAATGTCAACTGTATTGTAAAGTTGTTTAAAGTAGATTTCCAAATTTAAGAAATTTCACCTGTTTTTATATATCAGCAGCATTTATGAAAAAAAAACTGTTTCCACAAGATTCAAAGTCAGCAGTCAGTGTAAAGCCTGAAGTGATTGCACTGGGCTCCACACTACACTGGCCAGTTGCAAGTAAAGTCAGTTGTATTTTTGACAGAAAGAAAGAAAAACTAAAAATCAGCACAGGTTTTTGCAATTTGTGCTGCATACCCTCTATCCTATGAACTAGGAAGTGAAGGAAAAGGAGGGAAAAACTCCTCCAAACCCTTCTACAGTGGTATTAGTGGAGGAAAAAGATAAAAAAAAATACATATAAAACACAATAAAAAATCTTCATCTTTTATTTTTTAAGGTATTTTGCCTGTTGTGTTGGATCTATTAAATCACCAAGCTAGCAGCCACTCATTGCTCCTAAAAGTCGGGCCTTTGAAATGAGAAATCTTGAGATAGTGTTTATGATGGAGAAAGTTCTTCCTCTCTTTTAAAACTGCTCTTAGTCTGGCAGTCAGTAACATGTTCAAATGGGTTGGTGGGAGCAGGCGGTATAAAGAAACACCAACTAGATAGAATCATGAAACTGTCTTCCTACAATTTGACATTATCTGTCTTTTTATTCCCCCTCTCTTCTGTCTGCATCTCTGTGTCTCTAATTGGAACAACTGCAGAACAATGCTTCTTGGCTCTGCTGCTTTTTGGACCATAGGAGACTGTTATGTGTGTGTGTGAGAGAGAAAGAGCGTGTGTTAGATATAAGACAGAGTTCAAGTGCAGCAGAGAGGAACAGAGGCTGCAGAGTAACAGCTTGGAGTTGGACAGCAAAGAACTGCTTATATCCCTTTATGTATTCAGTTATCAATTCTTTTCTCTTTTTGCACCACATGAATTTGAATGGAACAAGTTTGATCTATGACAAAGGTCATGATCAACTCTGTTTGGCAGAGTTTGGCATTTTTGCCCTTCACAAAATACAAGACATTTAGCTTAGATTCAAAATATAGACTAAAATAATGAAAGATGCACTCCATTTCAGCCTGAAGAATATTTCAAATACAGACATCCTATTACACATGAAGACATTTGGGTTCATCTCACCTTGGGGGTTCCTGGAGTGGCTGCTCCATCCTTGGGTGACTGGTTCTTACTGCAGAAAAAAGAGATGAGGAAAAGGGAGTTTGTCATTTTATACAGACATATGTATACTATGTGACCTGTACAACTATTTCATGACAGGTCATTTATTGTTAAGATATTGTCTTTTTAGAAGGTGCTTTTAGTAACATCCTTCTTAATATCATTTAATAACCTTTTGAGACATTTATTTACTCTCATCCATCAGTCTTCAGTTTTCTCTTACCTTTCCACCATTCATTCATACATCCCCTGCTACTCCACTTGATGGTAATAGAAACTATTACTGCAAATAGCAGGATTACTTAAAACATTAGCTTGATATTCTTTGAATTACTGAGGTAATCTCGTCTCTTCACACATACATACATGTAATTTGTTGCAGCGGCAAAAGGAGGAAATAACTGATTTTGCAGTGATTTGATTTGTCTGTGCAGTCGGCCCGCGGTGACTTCGACTCTGAAATATGTGGAGGATAATCGTCTGACTTGTAAACATTATAGGGGAGAAGGGAAAGAGAGGGAGGGGCAGAGAGAAGAAGAAGGGGGTTGTATAAAGATGTAAGACTGTAAGAAAGGAAGAATTGACAAATACATTTATCAGCTAGCCTCTATTCTGCCTGTGAAACAGACCCCTTTAATTCACATGTCACCCTATTCCTGATCATTTTTTCTGACAATTTTACTGTCTGATTCTTTTCAATTATTTCCTGTCCTCATATAAAATTGATCTGTGGTTCCCTCATTTCTTTTTCCTTGCCCTTCTTCCTCTTTTCTGTCTCTCTCTCTCTCTCTCTCCTCTTCACTCGAACACAGAGATAAATTTCTCCAAGCCTCTCAAAGCCTTGAAACAGGCTTGACGTTGACAAAGCGAGACAGGGTTGTCATGTTTGCTTTGAGAGCCTGTTAGCACTCAAGACCCTCCTGGACACACACACACACACACACACACACACACACAGACTGACAGACAAACAGACAGTGGCAAACCATGAAAAGGAATGTTCCTGAAACTGAATTGAGCATGACCTCTAATCTGACAGCATGCCTTGGTAGACAAGGGATTTCCTTTTTCAATGGATGGACGGGTGGATAATAAGGATAAGAAGCCTTATTTATATGTCACTTATTTGAGAGAAGAATTTACAAAGTAGTGCACAAGAAGGCAAAGAGCAAGACAAAGGAAATATAGGACCGAAATATAATGCATAGCTTCACAGAGTATGGAACAAATGTAAGATGAGATAGAGTGATGGAAGTATGGAAATCATGTATTTTTTTCTTATACATATTCTGTGATGCGGTGTGTAGTTTGTGATATGTCTTCTATTTCTTTTGGAGATGCCTTCCTAAAACACTTCCAGTGTAAGTGATGCGTGCAGGACAAAAACCACAGTCCTCAATCTATGCAAAAATATTCTAAAGCTATATTTGTCACTGATATTTGGATGCAGCAGTCTCATTTAGAAAAATCTAATTAATGATGATGGTGAGGACTCATGACCTCAGTATATGGTAAATCCTGGTAACACTCCCACAAGTATTACGAGCAAAAATGCTCTTTTGGAAATTAAGTAGTATATTTTTTATTATTAAAAAACAAATACAAATGTCCTTTTACAATAGACTGGAGAATGGATTGAGAAATTAATACCATGTGCTGGAGAGAGTGTGCATGTTTGTCTGTACACATTTTATACAGGTGTCTGTGTATGAATGTTTTTAATGTCTTTGTGGTGAACATGTCTGTGAAAACATGTCTTAACTGTGTCTGGGCTGAGTGTCCCTGTGAATGTGCGTATGCATGTATGCATCTATGTATTGTCTTACTACTGTGTGTGTGTGTGTGTGTGTTGAGCAGTGGGCCTCACCTGCACCAACAAAGAGAATAAACATGGGTGACACAGTCAAGCTGCTGTGTAATGCAGGGGAATCTGCCAACGCCACCCCACCGCCTCTCTTTTCCATCTCTGTCTCTGTCATCTCTCTCTCCTTCTCTCTCTATCTCCCTTTTATTCATTACCTGGAACCTCTGCAGAGGCATCAACAATAACAGCCACCTCTACCTGCTTGTTGACAGTGTCAAACAGCGACAAGAGAAGGAGGGAGAGGGAGAGGACAGCAGTTGCATGCCTGCCACGATGGGAGAAAATTGCCACAATGACAGAGGGGGTGATAGAGCGATGAAAGGGAGTGAAAAAAAAGAGGAGGAAAAAAAGAAAAGAGGTAGAAGGAGATGAAATGCGAGGTGAGAAGGATGTAGTGAGGGAGGAAGAGCGGGCAACATATAGAGAGATAAGGCGAGGGAAAGATGAAAGAAGACAGAAAACCAGAGAAAGAAGGGAGGGAGTGATGGGAGAGTCGGTGTGTCGTCGCCTTTTCTCGCAGCCTCACACGTCTGTTTGCCCGGTTCTATGAATTTTTGATAGCGGGGGTTATGGGACTGGAAATTCCAGCTGCCTGCCATGTCAAAGCACAGAGAAGAGTGTGGAAATGAGCGGGACGGCGAAGTCGAACAAACACAGAGACACACAGACAGACAGGAGGAAAAGGAAGGGCGAGAGGAATGAAAGGCGTGAGACAAAGTAAGCCCCAAATGTGTAGTAATGAGGCATGTGTGTGAACAAATGGAGACCTGTGAGGACATTTGGGTGCTTGAAACAAGTCCTGACCCAGCTTGTCATGTGGTCCCCTCACCGAACTTAGTGAACCTAAAGGAACCTGTGAGTATGTGAAGTACTTTTACAGTGACTAGTAAAGTCACCCATGTGTACAATTGTGTCACTTTGGTTAGGAAAAGTACAAAATGACACAAATTTTGAGTTTTATCTTAGAACATTTATCTCATCTCTTGGCTCATATTTCCTGATTCCAAAACAGCTATTAAGAAAGTTATTACTTTGTTACTGTTGTCAGGGATGATCATAGGCTTTATTCAAGATGTTAATGTAATTTTTTGTGTTTCCAAAAAAATCTTTTAAATAAGATCCCTCTGTCCAAACAGTTAGAAAGTGATCAGTGACAGCCACCTTAACGGGTCCTCTGTATCGGTCGCACCATTTTGAATTGGATAGTTTTCTAAATTGAAAGCAATTCCCCTCAATAAAACTGCCCCCCACCCCACCTGCTTATATCTGCATCAATCCTACACAAGTAGAAACAGACTGACATGCAGCAGAGGGCTCTGCCACTCCCTCTCCTGCTCCCAAAGGAGGACATGAAAAAAAAAGGTAGAATAAGTCTTTTTTTTAGCAGGAGTTGGGTGGAATGGATGAAGGGACGGAGGGATGGCGCAAAACTCAAGATACTGATTGCTTTTTGCCTTTTTTATGTCGTCTGCAACGGAGGTGGCAGCTCACTTTTGTGAAGGCAAATTGATAATGGAGGAGGAGAAGGAAAGGAGGAAGAAGAGGTGTAAGGGTATGAAGAGGAGGGGCTGATGGGGTATGTAGATTACTTTGCCCCCACGAGCCACCTGACGTACACAGGGCATGATAGATTTCCATTTGCTCAGCTGTACATGTGTGTGTGTGTGTTTGTGTGTAATTTCCATGTTCTTATAGAGAAGCTGTGGACCATGAACATGCGACAGAGCTCACAGTCACAAGAGAGGACAGGTTGGCAGCTGTAATCAAACACACACATACACACACACACATGCAGAGATGCAGCCAGAACAGAAGAGAAAAGAGAGAAGAAATAAATAAAAAACAAGCAGAAAGACACAGAAGAGCAGATGTCTATAGAGGAGACCAGGCAGATAAGGGACACACACATTTTTCACACCAACATACTCAAACATGCACACACCTTCGTTTCCATACCCACAGCTCTTTTATTCAGCGAGCGCTGGTCGTCATTAAAGGCAGATTTACTACAAATTGGACCAAATTCCCACTGTCACTTTCAATGATGGCTGCTACCATGCAGAGAGCCGAGGAGAGGGAGAGATAGTGTGTTCGAGAGTGTGTGTGTGTGTGTGTCTGATAGTGTTGTTTTCGTGATACAGCACACAGACACACAACACCTT
Source organism: Ctenochaetus hawaiiensis (assembly GCA_029783645.1). NCBI lineage: Eukaryota > Metazoa > Chordata > Actinopteri > Acanthuriformes > Acanthuridae > Ctenochaetus > Ctenochaetus hawaiiensis. The sequence goes on along the minus strand of JAPZDY010000004.1, from coordinate 4,065,549 downwards.
CTGCTTTTATTTTATGTGCTGCTTTCAATCTGTCTGACCTGCACACAAAGTCACACAGACATTGTGCATATTTTTATAAAAGAACATTTCTATCTGATTTTTTAAAAAGTTTTCTTCTTCTGTCTTTTTTTGCCTCCTCTCCTGTCCTCTTCTCTTCCCTTGTGGTGCATGTTTATGACAAGTAGCTATAGCAGGCAGCAACAATGTTAACCATCATTCCAACTTACCAGAGGACAGCGCTTTCCTTAGATAACTGTGAATGTGTGAATGTTTAAGTGTGTGCCTGCATATGTGGATTTTGAGCTTACACAGTATGTCAGAGCCACAGACGGAAGGGCAGACTAGTAACCTTTATTAATTATTGAAACACATACACACACACATTTAACAATGATGGATGGATGAAACTCACTCAGATCTAATGCATTGTTTCTTTTTTGTCTTTTATTTGAAAATCTGCTTCCGAGACTTTCAGCGACATCTCCTGGCCCCATTAAGAGGTCAAGTGCATCAGTTGAAATGGTGACAGATTAAATGTTGGAAATCTGGACAATAACTAAACCTGCTGAATGACAACTATGTCCTAATGAAGGCGGCAAGATATGGCTAAAAGCTCTGGAAAAACAAGCAGACCTTCAGATAAGATTTTTTTTTGACAGGTTAGTTTTTTATTTTGCCCCTCGTTAAACTTAGTGATTTAGATGTCAGTATTAAAATATTTTGTAATTTTAAGTTTAACTTTATCTGGCTTACACTGTCTTTTTCCTAATTGATCATTCAATGGATCTCTTCATCATTATACCTTTATCACCTCTTGTTCCCCATTTTTTAAGAAATTTAAATAATTTTTTCATTAAATAATTAATTGGAAGGAGCGGAAAAGAACAAGAACGATGTAGAATAAAGGAGAAAGAAAGTAGAACAGGCTGTTAGGAAGAAGAGGAATGAGGAGGACTGGTGCAGTGTATGTATGTGGACAGACAGGAGGAGGGGTACAGGAGGTGTAAACGAGAGTAAATGAAGTATGATTTCCACGTGGGCTGACACTATCTGTTGCCCTGTTCCTCCGGGTTAATGGGGACTATCATAAAGCTGGGCCGCTTAGGTGGACGCTAGGTCATACGCAAACACAGCTTAACACAGGCCACACAGGTATGTACACAAATACACACACACATACACACGGCCAGACGTGCGGTCAAGGTGAAATATGGATCTTAATGGTTGTGTCCCATCGTTAAAAGGGCTTGAAGTTGATTTATTCATCGTAAAACAGCTCGTGCAACTGCCATGAGGAGAAGAAGAGGGCAGCAGTGAACTTGAGGTCACAGGTTTGAATTCAAATCCCTGTAGGAAACACTTAACGTTTCGTCGAAGGCATGCCGCTGCCTTTTATGCAGATTTATGGCACCAAAACCTCTGCTCAGAAAGAATAGCAGTCAGTGAGTCTGACATAAGGCTAAGCTAAAGCCCGGCCTTCACCTTCTGCTTAAAAAATATTCATGTTTATGGGTCACTAAAAGATTTGTCTCAAGAATGGTGTTTACCTTTAGTGCTTCATTAGTGTCTCAATACAGCCTCTTGACTCAAGCAAACTAATGATGAAATAATTAAAGTAATTTATCAGACCTTTATAACATTCAGAAATGTTGCGCATCAAAGAAATACCCAAGTGTACACTTTAGTAAACTTGCTCATTTACTTTATAGTTAGGAGCAGACTGATAGGTAAGTGTGTAAATGTGTTTTCAGCACAGAATTATACAGAGTTGTGTTTAACTTAGCTTAGCTTAGCTGAAAAACTGAGAACATGGGGAAAGAAAGCCTCTCTCAAAAGTTTAAAAAACCTTCCAGCTCCTTCTTAACTTCTCTTTACATCTTTTATCTGGTTATCTTGGCTACCAGAAAATTTGATAATCATCTGGGTTTTTTAAAAATTTAAATTCATTATTTAAGTTCGAGACCTGCTCTGTGCTAGCTCTGCATAAGCTGACATTCCTAATGTGCAAGTCTCTATTTCTACACTTGTACAAAATTAAAAAAAAAAAAATTTAAAAATCACATACTTCTTATTGGAACATGCCACTGATTGAGCTTGGCTAACTTTTTCTTCTTCACTCCTTTGTTAGGCTAAAAATGTCACTAAGCTTACATTGTTTTGAACATAAAGTGTTTCAAATCTTCCTGTCTAACACTCAGATCAAAAACAATGCTTCCCAACATGCGTTCTGTTTTGACGTAAAGATGGTTGAAAAGTCAAAACTATTTGAATAAATCTCTTTTTAGTCAGAGATTAGCTACTTTGAGTCTATGCAACTGTTAGCCACAACTACAACCAGTCATATATAATTATATGTGCACATACAGAGACACACACACATGCCATTGGTATCAGTTTTTATTGAAATTTTGGTTTGACTGATGGATTTTACTGTGTGAGGACTGTGTATGGGTGTTTGTGTTTAAGGCCTACCTGAGGCATATGGAAGCTAGCCGCTCAATTTCTGTCTCCATGTGTTCCTGTAGCTCTCCAGGCCTGAGAAGCACCTGGCAGATGGGACAGACTGGAGCCTGGCTGTCATACAGGGACATCTTCTTTTTACCTGGAGACAAGATAAGAAGCAAAATAAAGGTTGGAACATCAGTATGTGTGTGTGCAGAATCAACAGTCGGGCAACTGGACAAGTTTTGCATTCAGATATACCGCATCTAGATTGTGTCTGGCATCAGAATGTGTATGAAATAAAGTCTATTAAACCACATTTTACCTAAAAAAATATATATATATTTTTTTTTTCTCAGTGACCCATTTAAAAAATAGAGTACAGAAGAAGGCTTGTCCAAATAGTTTCATAAAGACATATTGAATGTATCCAACTGTGTCTGTATTTGTTTTGTCGCACACATTCT
>JAPZDY010000004.1:4006807-4034977 GCA_029783645.1 Ctenochaetus hawaiiensis | reverse complement strand
CAAGCACTGTTGATCTAACTGTAATAGAGTTTGGAAGACAAAAGACAAGAGAACTGTAATTTGAAAAAAATTTAAAGCAAGTGAAGTAAATGAAAAAAGGAAAATGGGGAAAGGGATTAAGAAAAGAAAGAAAAAAGTTGTAGAGAGAAGGAATTAAAAAAATGTCAAACTCACTAGTTCCTTTTAAACAGACTGCTCAAGGTGGGAATATTCTGCCGTTCTTATGTCTAAATGCCTCATTCGGCCAAATCTGGCGCTGCGCTGAAAGTGCAGGATCTTACATTTATCATAATGAGAGCTTTCACATTGGGCTTTGGCCTTGCTGACCACAGAAGGTTGCAAAAGAGTGTAAAGCTGAAGCAGAGTCAACTGATTTGTCAATCACAGTGAGCAGGGCTGAATTGGTCTGCCGTGAAGGCAATGAAAAGACTTTGCATGCAAAAGAATTTGGATTTGCAAATGGATCAACATTCCCAGACCTCTGCTCAAAAATGGTATGTTCATCAAAATGCCTAATATTGTCTGAATGTGCGCTAACAGTGCTGAATGTAAAAAGTTGAGTTGCCACGCTGGAATGATGGTGTGATGTTTCAGTAACACATAAAGTTTAGACTCATAGCTTGAGATTTAAAAACAGCTAACAATAGTTAAAAGCCAACTGAAAGAAGAAGAACAGCAACTTAAAATGACCGCAAACTAACAAGGTCAGAGGAAAACAGGATTGACCGTTATATCACAGAGTTACTCCCAACCTGTGCCATTTTTACTCTTTTGAAAGAGCCTATGTTATTTGGGACATAAGCACCGTAGGTTGTGCCATATTCTGTTTTGCCAAAATTTAAAAAAACAAAGGTGGTAACAGGGTACTTCATCACAGACATTTTGGGTGATCTCCACATAAAAAAAGCTACTGTGTCTTTGAAATGTATTTTAAAGTGACTGATCAAGTTGAAACTAATCAATTAAACATATTTAGCTGTGCCGCAAGCATTGGAGTCATGTTCAGATTCAAAAGGTCAAAACAAACCCTAGCTGTATGAGCTTGGAAAATTTAGATTTAATCTTCTTATTTGGACTAGTACCGTTGCTAAGTCTCTCTGTGTCCTTGGGGCTATTTGGATGTGAGTATTCATGTATGTGTGTGTGTGTGCTTAAGTGTGTGTGTAAGTGTGTGGTGTAATAAACTATGCCATGACTCCATCTCTCCATTATACTGTAATCATCTAAAAGTAGGGAGAGACATTAAAGTGGGAATGAGGACATTTTAAGAAGGGGAAAAACATTAGTGCCAATACCACAGTCAGAGTGCCACACAAACTTGCTTTCACCTTTAGCCTCTATCTACACCAGACGGGGTGTTACAGATGTAATAATTCTGCTGCTTTAAAAATGGACCCTGTTTTCTGTTATTTCTATCAACCACCTCAAAGTCATTACTAGGAGAGATGCTGTGGTCAAAGTCACTCAGATGATGATGATGACTATGGCAAATACTTATTTAAACAAACCAACTGACAATATGTTTTTAAGAAACACTCAAATAGTGCTATAATACTGACTGTTGAATGTTAAAGAAACCAGTTTATGTGTCTTTGTTTGCTCTGACTCTTGAAGGCATTTGTAACAACCAGAAAGAATAAATGTGAGTTTCATTATTTATTTTTTGGCAGTGCTGCCGACTCTCACATTAGTGTTCTCATTAATGTTGTTATTGGTAATCTGTCTGGTCCAGTATCTGTTTGTGAGGGCCAGCACTGAAAGCAGTCGACTACAATGGCTGCACAGGTAGTTAACTGGTAGGAGGACTAATGGTGAGCACTCTTTACATTGTGATGTGCATAAACTACACTATTCTACTAAGTTACTCTTTTGTTGTGATGTAGGTCACTGCTGAAATATCTGGAGTGCTGAGGTTACAAGCCAACCTGTTGCTCTTTGTTATCCCAGTCTGGTCATTTTCCATCACAACAACTGGACACTCAAAAAAGATGCAGCTAACTCAGTAGGTTTTGAAAGGCTAGGCTTTGTTGGCTATAATAGGCAACAACATGCTTCAGTCAGCAGAGCTTCAAAGAATATGACATTTCCTTGCAGCAACGACCCAGAAATGTCCGTCAACTGCTGCATTTGAACGTGTCCACTCAGAGACTCAGATGCCGCTTTGACAAGTAGGCTGACTTGACGAACTCTTTGTCTCTCTCACCAGCTGTATCTATGGTATTTTGTCTGAGTCCCATCACTGTTTATCCCTACAACATATTCCAAGGACAACTAATGTCTTACTGCCCAGTTTTATTTCCTGAAAGACTTGAATTTACCACTTCATTGGGCAAAATCAAACCAGATCTGTGGTGTGAAAGGAAAGGGGAGAATAGGTGTGGGAAAGGTACACACTACTTCAAGTCCTTTGGTTTTGGAAAAGATGCATCTCATTACAAACATTGATGGCAATGGGCTGTTGGATTTTAGATTTTTTTTCTAACAATGAAATTTATCACCCTGTTTTTGTTTGAATGCATAAGGGTTTTTTATAGTTATTTTCTGCTTTGCAAAATTGTTACTGATACACATCATAAAGTTATTAGAACTTAAAATGAAAGAACAAGAGGGCAGGAGGGGAGAAGGGGATAGACAAAGGAGGCAAGGGAGGGGCTGTATGTGTGTGTGAGTGTGTGTGCCTAAAGGGAGGAGGGGGTTGGAGAGTGCGAGCCTGCCTGGCTCCCTGCTGTGACTCCATTCATTGAAGCTGGTCTTTTACAAGGGACCCTGCCTAGCAGAGAGAGCCAAACCTGCCAGGGTAAAAAGAAAAGAGGTTGGCAAGTCCAGTCAACGATGCAACTGTTGCTATGTGGGGGAAAATATAGTAATGCGGTATGGTCTCTTTCGGTTTAGTTAAGTTCAAGTCAAGTAAATGCTATCAGTGGTAGATGAGCCACCGAGTTCTGCCAAAGCACCTAAATATAATTGAATTTAAATCATAAAAATAAATAACTAGCGCATAACAAAGAACATGTGTTCCTGATGTTGCTGTGTCTTCAGGCTGTATGTGTGTGGGTGGCTCTAATTGTTTGCCTCGGCCCAGACCTTTGAATCCATCCACTCCTCTGAGTTCAGCTGACTGGCTCTTCAGAGTTTAGCATCGTATCATGGAACATCGTCCAAAAAGCAGACGGTCTAGTCCAGTGAGTGCTGCAGAGAGCCAATCACTGGCCGACCGGCACCATGGGCAGGTCAACCACCAACGTCATGCCGTAATCAGGTTGTCAAGTTGTGCGTAGAGCCAAATTTGTATTTTCTAGAATGATGAACGTATTGTTATTGGTAAAGACGGTCAAGTCATGCCTTAGCCAACTGTAAAAACTAGGAAGTGCTGATAGAATATGTACTAAGATTCTGTTACTGCACTGCCTTTTTGTCGCCTCAAATATTTTCTAATGTGAAAACCACACTAAAAAACTGGATGACCAAAAAAGAAAAAAAAGCATCACTCAACACAGAGTACATTACCCACCAGATGGAGCTTTCTTTGGTCTGGTGCATCCAGATACACTAGACTCTGGTGATTAGTTGGGCAAAATCAAATCTCCCCCTCTACAAAGAGTGCAAAGAGTGCACACAGTGTCAGACTGATGGCTGTAACACTGTGTAATGAGTTGACAATTCTGTCTGTTACCAGGCATTCTTATTGTGACAGTAAAATTCATGTAGGAAGGTGAGGATGGTGTTAGTGGAGGAGGAGGTGGTGGTGGTGGTGAAAGGGGGGACTCTTATTGTGAAATCCCAGTGGAAGGTAATTGGAATTCAATAGGAGTTAGATCATGGCTGCTGCCTTAGTTCCTTTGAGGGAAAAGCTATGGGGGATTAGCAGTTGTTAGCCCATAGTGATGTGAAGTGGAAAGGAACAGCTGGCTCTCAGCTAGCCACATGGTGTGTGTGTGTGCGTGTGTGTGTATGTGAGAGAGTGTGATGTTGTGTGTGAATATGTGTAAGAAAAGAGACAGTAAGCAAGAGAGTGAGTTTTTCAGTCCGTCCGCTTATCACTACATGTGTGTCAAAGTGTGTGTGTTTGTGTGTGTGTGTTTGTGTGTTACCTGGGTGCGATTACTACAGAAATCTGTACTCTGGAGGTGTAGCACTGAGATGAGTTGCCTCACCACAACGGCTTGAGGACAGATTTAGTTGTTCTACTAATTGCTTGTGTCTGTACTTAGGACAGCTTATCGCCATTTCAATGCTATTCTGCTCTATATGCTTTGCTTGTTGCCGCCCCCACAATAGAAATTTCTAGACTGTGGGAAGTCTGCTAAACTGCCAGTCCTGCAGTGTTTTACAAGCTCTGAACACTTTGTTATTTTATATAAAAACAGGCAGGCAGGTTTGCTGAATACTTTTACCGTTTTTATGTGGGAGGATGAAGGAGGGATAGAGGGAGGCAGTGAGGGAGCAGGAGAAGAAAAGGTGGTGTAAACAGGCCTATTAGAGGACCTGCCTGAAGATCGGGCACGTGGCTCCATACTGCAGCAAACAACAGCATAACAATGCAACATAACTTGGAGTATGGCCCTGTACCTTTGATGGTTTTATGTGATTACAAGGTAACCTTCTTTTGATTTTCCAGAGATTCTATGACCTCTGCCCTGCAGAATTGTCACTTTTATATGTTGTCAGCACTTCATTATTGGTTTTACCCTTGATGGTCAAGTATCTTGAACATCTCTAGCACAAACAAACAACTACTACCACATTTATTTCTCACAGATGTTGGTGTTATATGGAGATGTAGCTATGAGTGTCTAGTATTTCTGTACATGGGTTATTTGAAGGACCTATTTGGAAGCCTTATTATCTCAAATAGACACCTAGGTGTACCTTATGCATTTGCATGACAAAATTATAAATTGGCTAACTTGGAAAAACACGAGATCCAGTCAAAAGAATGCATTCAGGGCATTCAGGTCCCATAAAACTGTCTCCTCCACTGTTTTCCTCAGTGCTGTTTCAGTTTATTGCCAAGCAGGCACAACTTTGAGCTGAGGAAAGTTCAACAGTCATCAGCTCACCCTCTGTGCAGATATTTGTGGTTAAAAGACCCGACACCCTGCAGGTCCAAACATCAATTAACTCCGACTTGCCTTATGAATGTTATTTGCTTTAACTTACATATTTGTTTGCATTTATGGGATACACAGTTTTATTGTTGTGGTCCTTTGTTACAATGCACAGATGCAACAATTCACCCTGATATTTAAAATTTAGGTGAAATTCAGAGATGGTGGAATGAGGTGGCAGTGCATCCTAGAACAAAAATGTCTGCATGGTCATTCTGCTTACATATTAGAACATATTTGTTGTTAAAGTTCTATTTATCACTTTCTGTATCTGGATTCAGGGTAAATGGTGGTTCTCTAACAGGACAGCAAAAAAAACCCCAGCTCTGCCACAGCCAAAGCTTTTCAGATGATAGGCATGGCCTCATGAGAGACCTCAATTCAAACACTGTAGGGGATATATCAGACCTTTGTCTCACCCCCTCTGAGGTCAAAACTACAAGACCTACTCCTCTCATCAATGTCATGTTCTCCCCCTTTCTCTCTCTCCCTTCTCTCTCTCCATCCCTCTATCCAGTCAGGTCACACTATTAAATGGTAGAATACATTATAGAGAAGGGGGGCTAATAGATTGGAATATTATAACCATACAATAATTTCATGAAAAAGTCAAGGAGGGATCATCGCTCTTATTAACTCCAGGAGAAATTGAGGCAGAAAAATGTTCAAATAGAAAATGTTAATGCCAGGCTATACTACATGTAATTGTGCCTGCACCATTCCCTGGGCTGGCCCCATTCATGCCACTTTATTAGTGGTAATTGAAGATATGAATTATAAATGGGGGGTGATTTCTCTCCTCCCCTCATTGAAAGTGAAGCGTAATGACCACTGCCATTGTTTAACCTTCATAATCGTGTGTTCTCATTCCTCTGCTTTCCTCTTTCCTTGCCCTTTTTCTTTTTCCCTCTTAACTATTCTTGTTTTTCTTTTATTCCTGTCTTCCTTTCTTCTCTTCTCTATGGCTCTCAATTATCTCCATTACTCATCTCCTTCAGTCCTTTCTTTTCTTTCCTTCCTTGTTTCTCTTCAGGCTTCTGTCTGCAGACTTAAATCAGCAGACTATTGCAGTCTGTTGCAATTTAAACCATATCGCTTTGGCTGCATTGAACATGTAACTTTTTACTGTCTACACAGGCAGCACACGTAAGGCATAGGTCATGTGATTTGCAGGCAAAACAAGTTGGTAAGCTTTCGTTTTGAGCTTGTGTGCAGCTGCATTTATGAGTTTTTGGATCCAGTACAGCGCTGTACTGACTTCAGCTTTTTCACAGAGTTTCTGTAATATGGGTAATTTAACGTCTCCAGACTATAGTAGGTTGTGGGATAAAGTTACCAAGTGAAAACCGACTGGTACTGGAAAAATAATATTTACAGGATGACCAAGACAAACCGAACTCCTAATAGGTTATTGTCATTTCCTGTATTCCTATTCTATGTGAGTGTGAAAAGGCTGTGCATACCTTGCATAGAATAGTGATTGACATAACAGAAAAAATAGAAGACAACCCTTATTTATTTTGCAGAATGAGTTGTGTTGATGTACATCTTAGATGCAGGTTAATTAATTAAAGTTAAATTACAATGCTGTTGCAGCTGTTTCGCTAAAGATCTGCGTATACTACATGTTCAGTCTATCCAAAGCCCAAGAGCACATATGTGAGCAAGAAACACATACATGGATACAAACACAAGTAATCATACACCCACACACTCAAATAAGGGGGTTGGCAGTGCTTTTTACCTTGCTGTAATTGCATAATAAGCCCCGCCAGTGATGTGAATGCAAGGCAATGGATCCAGCAAAGAGGGCTGGTGGTTTTCTTGGCATCGTTTCTGAGAAGTTCACTTTTTTACTTGAGCTTTTCAAAGATCAGCAGCTCCACACCTACCATCCAACAAAGTCCATTAGCCCGAGCCTCTCACCCACAACCAGTCTGCTTTTTATTTACAACATCAAACGTTTCACTTCATTAAATTACCTTTTCTTTACCCTCCCTCCCTTCTTACTCTCTCTCCCTCTTTCTCCCTCTCTCTTTCCCCTCATTGCTCTCTTAGTTGCATTTAGTAGAAACATGTTTTCCGAAACAAAAGGACGTGGAGTGATTGGGGGATAAAACAGCCCTCCAATGCAGTCTGCAGTGGTTTTATAGGAGGGAATAATGGGCAATTGGGAGAAGGTATTTAATAGGAAACCGAAATTGCGCTGTAATGCAACTGTTGTTAAAGGGAGACTCACTCAGCCGGTGACTCTGAAACATGGAGGGCTGCTGCTTGCTATTTTCCTTTTGAAGTCATCAACTGCCTGTTAAGTGGGGATGACTGCATGAGTCTGTTCTGGAGACACTCGAGTGTGTGTGTGTCCTGAGCTGTGATGTCAGCTCGTGCAGTAATGAGACTGCCAATAGAACAATGTGTAACTGCTGCCTTCCAGACATTTTTTTGCCAAAAAAGTAGCAACGGTATCGAGCAACAGAAAGTTCAGAGAAAGAAGCTCTTTCTTCCTCTGTTAAAATTGACTTTAGTGTCGTCACTGAACATATTTAACAATCTGATCTTTCTCCATTGCTTCAAGAGTTTGGCCAATAATATGAAATGTAATTAAGACAATTTGATAAAGCTTGAATTGTCCATTTTCAAAGACTTTTTAACACAATTGATTTTTGTTAACATGATCTCGATCCAATCTCCCATCAGATATGCAAGATGTTGTGTGTGAACTCCCTCTGAAACCCAAATCTTTTACTCAGATTTTTTTTGTCTCCAGCATTGATTGAGAGTTTGATTTGATCTAGGTCCCTCATGTACTGCCACATCTGCAGCTTGTACTGCTGTGTGAAGCCTGCGTCAGCTGTGTGAGCATATAAATGAAACCAGAGAAGAGTGAAAGCTAAACATTCGTCGAGATCAATATTCCAATATCTAACATCAGGGAACTCCAATAAGTACAACGCCAGGGACACTTCAATGGCAACATCAAGGCAGCAGGGTTTACACATACGGACACACACACACACACAGGCAAACGATTAGTGGGTTTCAGATAGTGATCAGGCAAGCACCATAAAATCCATCCTACATAGGAGAAGGGAATAATCCATTTGGGGACAGGTTTCAATACGTTCCATACTAACCATGTCACGGTGAGGCGCTCACCAAAAGCAACGGGGATAATTTGAGACCAAGATACATTGGCAAATTTTTGAAGCAATGAAGTGAGGTCATATTGCCGGAAGCAGGATAAGAATTAGTAATCAATGTTCATCAAGGTGGTTAACATAATGGGCCTAAGGCCAACAAATGTGACCAAACATATGGGTATAATCAAGCTTTTGCTGCCTTCTGAGAAGTTGAAGACGTAGGGATCACTTCTGCTTTGGATCAGCACTCGAGCTCTAAAACTGACTGATGTTTAATTATTTGAAAGACATTCATGCCATGTTTAAAAATGTGACCTATGATGGTTAAGTTTTCTTCAGTAGGAGAAACCAGGCAGAGAACAATGTTTACAAAATGTCCTCAGCAAAATGTCACTGTGGCTCATCTTTCACCCAAATTATTAAGTAGCTTCCATTAGTCTTCAGCATCTTTGTTTGGACAATAAGCAATTAGGCTGAACTAATGACCCTTACCTTAATCATATCAGGGGAGAGGCAGAAGTGTGTGTGTTCTTACACACGTGTTTCTCCCAATGTGTGCGTATTCGTGCAAAGCAGTGACCACAGCGACCAGTGGTCATCGAAGTACTGACCACCGCTGGTCGATATCCTCCCACCCACCCCGCAATCTCAACCACCTAACCAATCCTTCCTCCCCATCGTCCTTTTCTTCCTCCTCCTCCTCCTCCTCGCAAAGCCCATTCATGGCCCTAATCAATGTCGAATTATGGGTTATTTATTGAATAATCAAAAAGGTATTATGGGTCCTGCTGGCTGACTGGCCTCAGAGGCTGACAATAGGGAAATAGAAGGTGGTGGTGTTGGTGGTGGTGGAGTGGAGACTATTTATCAGCATAGCTGCCATGCATGCATTTGAAATTAGGGTAATCATTTGGCATGTAAACAGTAGGCCAGCAGCTGGCTGTCAGACAGCTAGGCTATTACTTACTTCCCACTTATCATCGCAGATGTCTAAATGCGTGTGTGTGTGAGAGTGTGTGTGTGTGTTTTGTGTGTTTGTGTGTCTGTCTGTGCTTACATGTGTTAGTTAGAGAAGGCAGAGGACAAATTTAGGAAATAGTGGTACTTTTGTCTCTTGTAAAGGATAGTTTGCATTTTTTTTAGCCTAATCACATCAAATTTGTGAATATTTGATCCACTTTAACCTGAAGGGATGATACCAACTTTAGCAGTAATAAATAAGGGAGAGGTGAAGATTTGATTTTTATATGGTAAGATTTTTTTTTTTTACTTTAAACTAGTCATCTAATGGAACAAAAAATAGCTCAAGGTCCACTAAGTAGCCATTTTTGAGTTTTCAACTGCATCCCGTGGTCTTCATGAGCAGGTAAAGTTTACTCAGCTTTATAGTCATGCCATACCACAACTAAGCTGTTTCCATGACAACTAAGGAAACATCTCTTGATGGAGAACGTAGATTCAGTAAAAATGCCAAAAAAGCCAGTTGAAAAACCTTGAGTTGATATTTTTTTGTGCAGCTATTTGTGATATTTTGAATAAATTGAGAAAAAATAATGCCTTGTTTTCTAAATGTTTCCATAACTTTTGTTATGATAAACATGCCTGTTGCCGTTTGTACTTTTCTGTGCCAAACTTTTTGATGATTCTGAGGATATTTTATGACTCAGTATACCAGCAATTTCCTATATGTGGTTTACAGTATTCCTTTACTTGGTCGTTTTAAATGCATGGAGTTATGCGGAAACATTAGTATTACATCACTCAGAGGCTGTACCGACAATGGTGGGATGACCACAGAGAGGGAAGAAAAAAGTATTCAAAATCAATGCAGAAGATTGAAGAGGTTCAGATTTGAAACCCAGAGTCCCTAGGCCGCTTGTAAACTAATCTCCAGGCCAGCCTTTGTGTTAGAGGTCAACAGACATCATTACAGCAGGTGTGCAGGGGGCAGAGGAGAGGGCATGGCTTTACATGTGTGTGTGTGCGTGCGTGTGTGTTTGTGTGAAGGGCAGATGAGAGGGCAGGGTTGGCCGCGGAGGGCAGATCGTCTTTCTCTCCAGAGCTTTGGCCTGTGAGGATTGGCTGCATGCTGCTGATTTGAGAGTGGAGGGCTTACTCAGACAGGGAGGATGAGACCGGCCAGACAAGACCTGATTCTGGTTTTAAACACCAGATCAAGCAAACATAGGAGACTATAAAAGGTAAAAGTAGACCAAAAATATCTTAGTTTGAATGTGTGTCTACAGTAAATTCATGTTAGTGTCGGGGGGGGTTGGTTAAATATTAGTCAATATAGTTGTCCCATTAATAATTTATTAGAGGTGTGAAAGAGCTAAAACCACATGTGGACAGTGCTTCAAAACTACTGACCACTGACTACTCCTACATTTCCCATGATGCACCATATCCACATGCATCCACACTTTAGTTTTCTCCTCAACTATAAATAATGTTTCAAAAATGTATGCAACATGCAAAAATTAGGGCGCTCTTGTTAAAAGGCAAGTTCACCCAACTGCAACACTATTTTTCTCACATAACTCTAAAAAAAAGAAACGTAACTGAATGAGTACCTTAATGGGATTATAAGTGTGTACAGCTGTATCAGTGCATGTACAGTACATACATACCTGTCCATATATGTGTGTGTTGACATACTGACTAAGGTTAAACCTATATCTCCAGGGTCTGTCTCTATGTATTAAATAAAGTGGCATCTCGGTGCGCTCCCCTTAAACAGCACTATCAATCTGGCCCACTTATGGACTCCATAAATTATAAACCAATCACGTTGTCTCACTAATGCTCCGGCTGGAGGCTGGAGTAACGGTGCGCAAGAGACAGGAAGCAAGGAGGTAAAGAAGGAGGAAAGGAAAGAAAAGAGGAACAACTAGAAAAAGACAATAAAGAAGCTGAGAAAGAAGGAACAAAACTAAAGCAAAATTGCAAGAAAAGAAAGAAAGAGTAAACAGGAATAGAGATTATTTATCCATCCACTCCTCTACCTCTATCTGTCCATCTATGTGACTCCCCCTCTTGCTTTTAAGACCTCTGTACTGCTGACACTTATTGCATGTTGCCATATTTTCATCCCTCAAAAAGCTTTAGAAAAGCCAATGTCGGGGTGGGGTAAGTGAATTAGGATTGGTTTTTGTCTCCCCTGGCCACAGAGGGAGGTAGGGTTACCCACAATAAGATCAGAATGAGACCAATTTTGTTTCCGTTGCCATTCAAAACAAACAATGGGCACCTAATAGCCCTGCAGCATCTGTGTCCTTGCTCAGGCCAAAACACACATGATGGCCCTGGTCGATAGACGCCGACAGCTAGATGGACGAGTGGAGTCGCACACAAGAGTGCACACTCGCATGATGGCAGCCACACACTAACACTAGTTAGCGGTTGCTGTAAAAGTGGCCTGAGTGCTTCTGAAGACACGGATCATATCAGCGACAAGAGGAGAATAGAGGCTTATCGACTCAGAGAGGGTGACGGACAAGGAGAGAAAGAGGGAAGGAAGGAGAGAGTTGGGATTGGTGGTGATTTCTGGCCAATACATACTGTGGGTGATCTAATCATGAGGCAAAAAATGACAGAGAAGATGTCATCAGTGGTTTCTTTTTGAGGACAGGAATGGATACGATGTTTATCAAGATTTGTGTATTGCATCTTGATTAGCATTGTATTCAACTCAGTATCTGACAAAATGTGACTGGTGAGTATTGTCACGTTCTCTCCATCTACTCCTGAGTTATGGTGTTAAATAATGGCCAGAAAACTGTTTTTGCAGAACATTATGATGTCATACTGAACTTGACCTTTGACCCTTTGGATGAAAAATGTCATCTCTTCATCAATTTAATTTTTTAAACGTCCGTGTGAAATTTTTATCATAGTTAGCAGTGGTCTGCACAGAACCCTAGAAATGTTAAATACATAACAAAGAAAAGAGCTTTATTTAGCACCTGACACCAGGTTTAATCAGTCTGGTTATACTTTCGATCCTGAAGAAAAAAGCAGTTGCTGTTTTAAACAAATATGGAGGATGAAGCAAAGGCTCTTTGCTCTGAGAGACTGACTGCAGAGAGTTTTAGTCCAGTGAAAATTTTTCATAATAATTTTTCCTGATAAAGGTTCCCAAGAATTAACGACATGTAAAACTTAGCCTGCATTTAATTTGTAAGCCCAGAATATGCTGACTTTCTCTCTATTTTTGTTTCTTTTTCAGAAGGAACTTATCTGGGTTAGGAAATGTCAGGCTGACAGAACCAAGAAATCTAGGATCTTAATAGGGAACCAGGAAACTGAGGGGGAAACATCAAATAATCATAAAAAACCATGAATCCCTAATTCTTTTAAGCGTTTTGTGTCTGCTTTGTCCCAAAAGTGATCGATTTTCTTCCTTAAATCCCATCATGTATTTGGGTGGGAAAGCTAAATTGTTATTGCACCTTAAAATCTATACTTAACTCAAGGAAATGCAGGTAATAATTTGTGATAACAAGGAAAATGTCTCTCTGGGTCCTCCGCCCCTCCAGTACGCCCTCTGGGTTCTACAGTAAGTAAGGATGCTCTACGTACAGCAGCCTGACCTCACACTGCCCTCAGCTAATGACATTAGGACAGACACGTTGGTGTTGTAACAGGGTCACCCATGGTGCACCTATACACACACACGCACACACACCAGATGACCTATGAACATGCACTCACACACACACACATGCACGCACACAGAGTCCCAAGTCCCCTGGGCGAGCCGCTCAAGAAGCTTCCCTCTCTAGTTGCCTCTCATTACAGCCCATTAGTCAGGTGCTTCTATCAGCTGTGTGTGTTTAAATGTGTGTGTGCATGTACGAGAGAGTGTGTAAGGTCTCCCTCCACTGGCTAACAAGTGGGGTAACGGAGTTAGCAAGAGAGAGGCTGAGGGGGGAGGGGTGAATACACCTGACTACACACACCCACGTACACACACATGCACACACACCCTGAGGGTATCGATTGCAACCGCTGTTTCACCTTTGCCTCTGTGACCTCCCCAACGATGTGTTTATTTACTCCATCACCAAGCACAAACACACACACACACACACACACAATCAAAAGGGCGTTTATGGGATACTGAATGAAGGCGTTCTGTAACACTGATTTAGATAACCTCAATGACACAGAGCAGACTCAGAGTAACTCACTGGCCTTCCTCAAGACATACAGCTTCACCTGAGATGAACAGGACAGGAATTAATGGAAGGTGAGAGAGAACAGAGAAGGATAGGATGAACATGAAGGAGGAGAGGAAGAGGATGAACTTCTGGTGTGTAAACTGATGATATTTCATTACAACCATGGTGGTGACAAGCAGAAAGGGCTTCAGTCTAAATCTGTTAATAGCAATAATCTCTGACATTTTCATATAAATAGATGGGACCCCATCACCAGCTCACTGAAGCTTTTATGAGGGCATATCCTCTGGCCTACTAAAAGACAAATTTTACATTTCTAGTTTATTTAGGACAACTTCAGAACTTTAACGTCAGCATCAGAATTCTGCACATGTACACATGGTTTGGCCTTGTCTGTAGGAGACTGTCTGGTATGAGGTTTGAACTTCCCTAAGGTGTCCTCCGTCAATAGGTCACTGAAGGATCTAGTTTATCAGTAGAGTGAACCTGACATTCTACTCGTATCCCGCCACCGCTTTACTTTTTTTTTTCCACAATGTTTCCTGCACCACCCTCTCCCCCATCTCTTCTTTCTGACACTTCAGCTGATAATATTACAACACAACATGGAAGGGTCTTAAGATACGCAACATAGACTTTTATGAGTCTGCCAACCCTCTGATGAACTTTACCTGGATCAACCGCACGAGAAAGGCAAAGCAGAATGCTGTTATAAGGAAGGAGATACAGCAGGAAGTGAACTATTTTAAACAGGTTTTATTGCACACAGTCATTTAATAAACTTAATTGTTATTATGACCTTCAATAGGGTGACAACACTGTCAACTTCAACTTTGATAACACTACTATATAATTTTTTTCTTTTTTGATGTGGTGAACAAATGGTCCCACTAATCCCCTGTCATTGATTTTATAGTGTAATATACAATGCAATGATTACAGTGGGAGCAAAGTCCAAATTAAGGAGAAGCACCATTGACCCTTCTTTGCATTGTTCAAACTTACATAAATAATTTAGGTTAGCAAACCTTGCCAGCTTTTTGTACTAAAGGTGAAAACTCAAGCATTTGAAATTGGTTTCAGCTAATTCAGTCTGGACATTTCTAATGCAGGCACAGTTAGCTTGACTATGTTTTGAGATATGCGCTATAAACACAACATTTTTTAAGTTATCACTGTAAAAAATGTTATGTTGAGTGTATTAGAAAATAACCGCCTCTCATCTCATCCAGCCCACCTGGAATAACATTAGCATTTACTTTTGTCTTACCCCTTGATGAATGGGCATATTCCGTTTTAGTTCTCTGCCAACTCAAACAGGATATATGTGGTTGTTCAACTGCTAAATGCTGTTCTGCTAGTTGCTAACTTTGGTTGCGATTGGTGCTACCAGGCAGCCAACAATGGGCTCATAAGAGGTTTATTGCTTCAAAGCTGCCTGCTGATAAGAGCAGAGAGGGCAACCAAAACAGTGAGCCAAAGGGTGCTAAAATGCTAGAACTGCTAGCAACTGCGAAGTGTAACTAATCTACAGATATTAAGCACAGCTTTAAGGAATCTCGATGAAGCTGTAAAATGGATGGTGGAGTTTTATGTGGTTTTAAGTATATGATGTATTGGAAATTGTCTTTTAGTTAAAAATCAGCTGGTGGTTTAGTAACAGACGAAAGTAAAGTAGCCTTGTGCTGACTGCATGACTGTGCTGTGTGCACATGTGCACATGCATGTGTAAATGCTGGGTGTGTGTGTGTGTGTGTGTGTGTGTGTGTTTGAGTTGGAAGCCAGCGAGTAGCCAGGCACACCAACCATAGTGATTAGTAGTAAAATTTTAATGGGGGATCCATACATATGTCTAGCTGTCAGCTTTACGAGCAGTCTCACTATGCCAGCTTGGACTACAGACAGCCAGGACACATACACACACACAGACATACACACACACAGAGTGTCTCTTTCCGTTGTGGTCTCTTTTAGCAGTGCCACAGGGGCCAGTACTGTCACAGTGCTGTCAGCGCCGGGTGCTCAGGGCCCTAAATGAAGGCATCAAGCGCTTTCATCCCCCGCTGTAATAAAACCCAGTCAACAAGCCCCCGCCGCGGGCAACACATAATGGGCTTTTTATTTCCGTTTGGTCGCCTCAGCCTACGGAATTAAAGCATGGTTTGGTGAATGGAGGACAAGGTGGCCTCAAGGTCACTAGGAGAGCCAGGGGGGTGAAGAGGACACCTTCAGTTTTCAAACCAAGATCCACAAAATTCACGGATCTCTGTTGTCTGAAGGTAAAAGAAAAAAATGGTAGACTCAAAAAAAGAATTATACAGTCTTTCCAAAATCTGATAACATCTGAGCAAATACAGTAACTCTCTTACAGAAGGGTTTTACTATGTACTCTAATTTTTGGAAAAAAATTACTTGATTTTACTTGTCTAGATTCTTAAGCCAATTTTTGTATGTGTACCAAGATGGTGACCAAAAATCTTAGGCTGCCGCCATCCTGAGGTACAGGAACTTTATGGAACAGTGCTGGCAGAGTCCTTGCAAGACAGACAATCTTAAAAGTAAACAAACACTGAATTTGTTGTACAGCAAAATCATTTTTGAAGAGTCACCAGAGACCAGTCGCTTGTTATTGCTGGCACAATTTCCAGTAAAAAACTAAGTCTCAAGTTAGCAGATACACAACTAATGAACATAGTTTGGTAACAGCCAAATCAAAACACTGTGACCCCAGTGATTTCATTTACCCTACCTGCCCCATTTAGGAAGCAACAGGAAGCAAATAATCTCCGGAGAAAAGGTCAAGGGTCAGCTGGAGTCAGTTGCTGTGTTGGAGCGGACTAACTGGTGGCGTGTGCCAAAAGGCATGTCGTGTGTGCATGTATGTGTGAGAACAGGATACTCCATGGGGTGGTATTCGGTAATGAGAGGAAAAAACAACAGAGGAGCAGACTGTAAACAGCGACAGGTGTCTTGTTAGCTTAGAATTACATGGGCAGAGTCCCACTCACTCACACACACACACACAAAACTTCACACACTTCAACACCTGCGAGCTACCATCTGGTAATACTCTGGAGAAATACTTGAATGTTTTGTCTTTTGTAACTGACAAGATTATCCAACATGGTTGAATTTCAGATGTCTTTAGTAAACTATTAGCCATCAATTAGATAAACTGTTTGCATTCCATGGTCACAACTGACTGAAACAAAGATTTAGACAACTTGAGAATGGTGGGGCATCAGGAACACATGTTAATACCTTAAATACTGCTTTAATTAATGTGCCATCAGGAAAAAACAGAAAGGTAAACTCACCAAAAATAATAGTTGGGAAAATCTCTTACGTAGAACACTGTTTTGTCGGCATATTATATTATTTACTATTTTATTAGAACAAAGAATGAGATCTGCATTAGCACAGCACCAGTTTTAATAGCAGAATGTAAGTACATTTTTGGATGTAAAATGGACTCTGGAGCTTCTCTCAACCATCTACCAAAAAAATCCAGGAATCAATCAGTAATTATTGTAAATTGTAATGACACCTAACTGTCTGTGGTGCACAACTGACTTCTCATTTGAGTCTGAGTCTGAGTGAGGCTTTAATATTTATCACTGAACCTGTACATGTTGCACTAACATCAACACTACATCAACACTAACATCAGCCATCCTGATGTGCACTGCTTTTTACTAGAACATGCCTGAAAAGGAACTTTAATGATATACAATGATAATCTTGGCTGGATGTTCATATACTTTTGCTCACATAGTGTACTTTTTCCTAAGCGCACAGGGGAGGGACAATGTCAGTTGTCAATTAAAGCAAGCCAAATGACAAAAGTGGACATGGCAGGTTTTCTAACAAATAGACTTGGAAGAGATATGCCATAATGGAAGTGACTAACCATCACTAAAGTACTTAGTGAATGTCTCCTGATAACGCCAGCTAGACTCCCTTTTAGGTGATACTTTACTTAATTGAGTGTGAAACCTTTATCACTATCAAGACAGTGGGGGGAAAGAGGGATAGATGGATGAAAGAAGACAGAGGAGAGAAAGAGATGGTGGTGGTAGAGGATGAAGGAGAGGACAGGAGAGACTTAAGAGAAAAGAAAAAGTGGAGAAAGGAGAAGACGACGGAGGAGTTGAATGAGTGTCCCTCAGCAGATGGAGTGGTCATATAGGCAGGTACCCTCCAAATGAACCTCCACCCCTCCCCTCGTATTAACCCCCATCCCCTCCACCCCCAGTATACTGAACCCCACCACTCTGTCATGCTATTACCTCGCTGTCTCTTTCATTATCTGCCGTGAACTCTGGGTAACCTCGTCGCGGCCATTCTTTATGTCACGGCCCGCAACGCGAGTCGTGATTTAGGCCCATCTAGTCCACCTAATTTGATTTCATCATCACAGGGTGCAGCGAGGAATAGGGGGGAGGAGGGTTATGTTGTGGGAGAGGAGAGGGGGAGACGAAAAGGGAAAAGGAGAGGAAGGTGGAGTTGATGGTGTTGAAGGGTTTGGAGGGAGAGAGGGAAGGGGATCTCAGGAGGGGGTCACATCGGTAAGCGTTAGCCAAACGACTTGAAGAGGCTAATAAAGTAATCAAGGCCTTCGTTACATGGCCATAATATTCGCCCTAAAACACTGATAACTATTACCAGGCCCAATCATTAGCCAACATTAATAGCATTTTTCTTCTCTCCTTATTTCTCCTCACCCTCTCTCCTCTCCTGTCCTCTCCTTTCTTCTCCTCTCCTCTCAGTCTGTCACTCTCTCTGTGAGTTTCTGTGAGACTGAAACTTTGTAATTTCTTTTGATGTTTTCATCTCTGTCTTCTGGCCCATATTGTTCCTTAGCTTTATCCCTATCCAAATAGTAGTTATAATCTGGACTAGACAGAGATACTGCGTTATACTTTTTGATGAAACTGCCCTCCTAAATGCGATAGCATCACTTTCAGCAAAGTGCCCCAGCCTTGAGGTATTTTAAATAAAACCACTTCCGGTTTTCCAAAACTTAGACAAATCCTTTTTGTGCTTAAACCTAAGCACAACCTTGACCTAACCTTGTCACCTCATAAAATAAATGTATTTTTCACCAGAGATTTGTAATAGCACTATGAGGAGAAATTAGAAATTATGTCAATCTGCCGATGTCAAGGACTTGACTATTACGTAATCACCAATATTGATAAAAGGAAAATGTACATATTTGGTAAAATGCAGTTGTGCAAATCACTGAACTTAATTCTAGTAAGTGTTTAACTGCATTGATGCAGCATAAGCAAGTATCTCAGAAATTATTTCTTTGAGTAATTAGTGCAAAATTATTGTGCACAAGTCATACAAAAGAGACATCAGTCTGTCTTGTGACTTTTGGCCTTAAATTTTGTTCTTGCTCCATTTTTTCTTTTTTTTTCATATAATGTTAGAAATAAAGTTGTTGTTTTAATATTTAGCCTGCAGAGTACTACAGTCTATTTATCTATGTATATCATTTTTAAGTCTCTGTCACAATTAGCAACTACAGAGAAGAGAAAAAAGCCTTACACTCTAGTCTGTGCATGTTCTCATTCATCCAGGTCATGGTTATTCTGGGCAAATAAATCGAAGGCAACTGGACTCAGTAATGTGTCTGTGAGCCTAGCCTAGTCAGATGAGCATGAACTGATGAAGCCCCTTGGATTAGAGGTGAAACATCTTCACAGACATATTACCGAGTCCAGTTGCCTTCGATTTATTCGCCCAGAATAACCTTACACTCTTGAGCTGCTTGTTTCTCCTGAAAAACATTTTCAGCATACAAAGAGTAATGCACATCAGCAAGCACATAGGCACACACTTGTGTACAAACAGACAGACAGACGTGTACTCTCCTCTGTTTGACACACAGACACAAACACTGTCATTGCGGGGTAATTCTCAACCATTAGGATACATGGAGGAAAACAACAAAGCAAAGTGTCTTCATAGCCTTACTGGCTATTATCTTTCACTCAATAGACCATAAAGAAAGAGGGAATTCAGACAGTCTGCAAAGTCATATAGGATATATGTAGTTAACTTCGAGTTGGGCTACAGATGAAATCACATTATGTATTTGTTAGCCTGTTATGGTGTGTGTGTGCATGTGAGTGTCTGTGTGTGTGTGCATGTGTGTATATTCAGGGGATGTGTGAGGGGGTAGAGTGGAGACAGAGACATTAGAAAAAATCCAGACAGAGCAGCAGGAAAGATCCTCTTCTTTCTGCCTGTCTTTTCTCCCAGAATGCTTTGATGTACCTGCAAGCAGGTCACAAACACAAACTGCCAGCTTGTGTTTAAACTGATGTCCAAGCGCATTGAGACATCTAATTCACTTTAATACGTAGGATATTCTGTATACAAACCAACTTTCGGAGGGTAGGGATTAAAAAAAGACACAGATTGAATAGTGGATGCTGATTGAATACAAATCTATCAGTAATGACATCAGTATTTTGTGGTGAACGCGGGAACCATCTATCAAAGTCAGAGTTGAGGAGAATGCCTCTTCACTCTTCAATATAACTCTTTGACGGGAACTACATGGTAATGCATAACGATTGCTCCAATGCGATTATCTTCCAGAGGAGGAAAAATGGCCATCTATTTTCAGAGTGTTTGAGAGTGTTTGAGTGTGTGTAACAAAGTCAGATCAGACACTTGTGCAAACCTCTCTGTCTCAGAAAGGGTATTTCAGCTCTACACGAGCACACAAAAACACACAGTGGCTGACTGTTACAGAGGCTATTGACCAGTCAGTCAATCAGCTGGCAAGTGTGATCATTCAGTTGTGTTGATGCATGTGTGTTTAGGTGTTTGAGTGCACGCTGCAAGCATGTATTTGTGTGTGAGAGCAATTGTTGTTTTGTGTCTTTATTGCTACAACAAAGGAATAGTGCATTGCATCAGTGATTGACCAAAAGGACTTCAGGTCTGACGCTTGACTGTATGGCTTTCCTTAAAAAGATAAAAAGTTAGCACATTTCACGCCAGTTTGTGATGAATGCTTTCTATTGTCCTTTTGTAAAACAATGACAAGAACTTGGCACAGAAATTTTAAAGTTTTCTTAATAAAACAGAAGTTTCTGGGCCTCATTTCCTTTTTTTTCCAACCAGGGCAGTTGATGTCAGATTCTCTATGATGTTGATTCCCAGGAAGCTAAAATGGTTCAACAACGCTTACTCAGCTCCGCTGTTGTAGACAGGATTGTGTGTTTTTGCCTCCTTTTTCTAAGATCAACAACTAGCTCCTTTGGTTTTGCTGATGCTTAGCAGTAGGTTACTCTCTGTCCACAATTTTGCAAGACTTTTGGCCTCTTCCCCATATGAACTCTCATTATTGTGAGTAATCAGGCCGATGATACAGTGCTGTCAACCACATACATCACAATGGAGTTCTCTCCATGTTGAGAGTTGCAGTCATGAGTGTACTGAGTGACAGATAGGGAGCTCAGTACACATCCCTGGGGGGCTCCGCTGTTGAGCACTACAGTTGAGGAGGTGTGACCGCCGACCCAAAGTATCTGGGGTCTGTTTGTGAGGAATATCTAGTTGCAGAGTGAGGTACTCAACCCGTCACTGTTTAGTTTTCTGATCAGTTTCATGGGAGAGATTGCGTTGAATGCTGAGCTGAAACAAACATCATACTGATGTAGGTTTTGTTACCTTCAAGGTGTGTGAGAATGAGTGGACGTCAGCAGAGATGCCATTTCCTTTGGATCTCTTGGTTCTGAATGCAAACTGGTGAGGGTCCAGGCTGCCTGGAATTTGTTCTAGATGTGTTGGAGAGCCAGTTTTTTGAAGCACTTCATCAGAATTGGTGCAAGTGCCACAAGGCAGCAGTCACAGACTAGAAACTGCAGAGTTTCTAGATAGAGGTACTATTGTGGCTGTCAAGAAGCAGGTGGAAACATTCTCCTGCGACAGGGATATCGTCAAAACATCTGTAATAACATCCACTAGCTAATTGGCACATGTTTTTGTACAAGACCAGGGATGTTATCAGGCCAAGAAGTTTCACTCATATTCACTCTCAGCAGGATTTTTCTTACATCCTTTGATAGAGATTCTTTCAGTATAAGATACTGAGAGCAGCAGCTCATCTAGAGGTGGAGCAGACTTTACAGCTGAGTCTTTGTTAAGGACATCATATATAATTAGTTGAGCTCATCTGCCAATGTGGCCTCACACATGATTGGGGTGCTCATGCTTCTGTAGTCTGTGGTGTTCTGAATCACTTGCCACTTATCTCTGGTGCTGTTTGTTGTTCCTTTTTCTCTCCAGTCTTGGCAGTGTCTTGCAGTGTTATATGTGCTTCCTTGTCACTTGACCAAAATGTCGCTTTTTTGGCTCTAAATTAAGCCCTTAACCTCTCCATTCATTAAGTCTTTCTATTTGGGGAATGACTTTAATGGCGTTGATATTATCACATCATCAACACATTTACTGATGTATGATGTCACATGAAGCTAGTTTGGTTAGCCGATAAAAAACTGAACTAACCATGCAGACAGTGAGCAGGGGCTTGAAAGTTGCTCTCTCGAAAGTTAAATAACACACCTTTCCATGTATCTAAAGCTCACTGCTGTTTTTTTTCCTACCAGGTTAATGCCTCCATCTGGGCAGCAGCCGAGCTTACGCACATGTGTGTGTTACTGTGACCTATAAATGAAGAATTTGTAGAAAGGACTGTCTGCATTCCTCTCTATGTTTTTCACTCTCACACACTAAGTTCCTGTGCTTATACAGGCATCATTACTACAATGCTGTAATATGTAAAGACCATATGTTCAGTTTAGTAAATGCCAACATATCATTGATAATGATTGCAGTGATGATGATGATGTGTGTATGACAGGGCAACATAGAGTGTGGGGTTCATTGCATGACTCATTGTGTTACATATAGGGTGTATAGGTGCAAGGCAAAAAATCAGTTTCTCCACATTCTGCTGCTGTATGTAATGTCCATGTGTTCCATTTATTTAAAGGGGATTATATGGGAAATATGTATTCATTTAGAGGGTGTCAGAGTCATTCTGGCATGCTTCATTTTGAGTATGAGCATATTACAAATCAAGATTTTTTTTTTTTCATTTTTGACACTGAGAGTGTTGCAGTTTTTTTTTTGCAGAGTCATAATATTTTGTTGGTTTATGGCCAAAAAAATAGACAGAAGCAAGGACTTACCTGAGAGAAGACGCCACACAGAAGGAGAATGAAGCACATGGAGAACACAAAAAGAAAAGGAGACAATATTAGGAGCATTACTAAGCAACATATGGCCTGTGTTTCCACATTCAGCCTCTCTGAAACCATGTAATGATCTTTATATGAAAAAGGACTTCTTTCACAGCACCGCAAGATGACCATAAATCCAAAGTCACATTATTCTCCACCGCAGCAATTATGTGAATAGCATGCATGTCAACAGTTATATGCATGTCCTGTTTGTGTGTGTGTGTGTGTTTGTGTGTGTGTGTGTGAGGGGGAGAGAGAGAGAGAGAGAGAGAGAGGGTGTACAGTTTTTTAATGCCACCCAGCAACACAGAAAAACCTTGTTAAATTCAAGTCGGGAACAGACGTACTCTCCACGCGACCGCAACCCCCCTCCTCCCTCTGTGTCCCCCTCCCTCCACCTCCGCCCCCCCCACCCCCCTCCCTCCTTACAGTGGTGTAAACACAGATTGTTAGGTTAGGGGTTAAAAGTGTTGTGCTTAGATTCTCTCAGCGCTAATCTGATTTCTCCTCTCTTTGCGCGTCTATATTTATTTGGTTTTGTCAACACTCACGTCTCCCTCTCTCTCTCTCTCTCTCTCTCCCGTCCTCCCTCTCTCTCCCCTCTGCCAGTGTATTGATCGTTGCTAATGGATTGGCTCTGATTCCGGAGACGTCTAACATGCTTTCCTATCCTCTTATTTTCACCCGGGGAAATCAATGAGGAAAGGCCTGCAAATTTAGACAGGATCAGGTTTTAAGGAATCTACAGTGAGATACAGCCCACCAGAGTGTGAGGAGAGTGTGACAGAGAGAGAGAGGGGGAAGGAGTGTGTGTGTGTGTGTGTGTGTGTGTGTGTGTGTGTGTGTGTGTGTGTGTGTAGGTGGTTTGGTACAGGAACAACATGTGGCTTTATGTTAAAGATGCACATGTTTGCTTTCTTGGCACATTGCATTTTGGGATGACATTGAGATAAACACCAGTCATCACCAGCAAGTCCAATTTTTTCAAGCTTTATAAATGACATCCAGGCTTTGACCTTTAATCCCTTCTCAAAAATGGAAGGATCATATTATTTATTTACGACCTCTGCTGCTGGACGTTTATGACATTAAATACATATTTGCTGACTATAAACCCAGGATGCTATGATTTTCTATAGATCTTTCCATCAGTTTATTAATCCTGAAATACTCTGCGTCTTTGGAAGCTTTGGTTTATCCAATTAAGATACACCTGCAACAATGCATGAGTTTTAACAAACTAGCACACTGTCAGTAAAGCTATTTTAGAAATGTATATCTCCAGGATGCGAATTATACAAGTTCTTACCCACTATAAAGCATAATCAAAACCTCTTGACTGGAAGAGAAAAACAATCAGATTTACATTAAACGACTCTTAACATTAGCTTTGCAGATTCAGATACAATACACATAAAAACACATAAATCATCCATCTTAGTGCATCAGTAATGATAATCCAGTGAGAAACAATAACGTATAACTCTGTCAGAGGCCATACTGCAATATAACTGCTTTTACCTTTGATATTTCTAGTAATATTTGCTTATAATACTTCTACACTTCTTCATTGTGAATGACAGACTTTTTTTGCCTTTTTTAACATTGGGGTAATGATTTTTTTATTTAAGCAAAGAATCTGAATAGTTGATCCTGCACACAACCATCGTACTTCAGAAAAAAAGCAAAAAATCTGGATCTCGGTGTGATATTTTGGACCATGTATTGACTGCAGGGCCCCACTTGTCCACACGAGACTATGAATAGCAGTTTGACATTAATCGCTGAATGGATCATCCAAACTGATATAACAGTATCTTTCTCTCTCTCCCTCCCTCTTTCTTTCCTCTCTTCCTTTCCCTCTCCCTTCTCTCCCTTTCTCTTCCCCTCTCGAATCCTCTTTCGTGCAAATTTGACATTACAATGGTGAACAGCAGAGTTTAAACTTTCTCTACCTGTTTGACCTTCATTCACTGTGTGGTTAAATTTGCCGATGCCTAACTGTACAAATAAATGTAAATCCCTCCACCACACACACAAACACACACACACACACACACTCAGAGGGATGAACATGGACAGAGACAGAGGTCCCCACTCCTGCTCAAACAACGGATGAAGCTGTGTTAAATCTGAGAAGGCAATCGATGACCAATGGGGAGTGTGACTGCGTGTGCATTTGTGTGTGTGTGTATGGGTGTGTGTTTGTGTGTGTGACATGCAGGGGGCAGAAGGGCCCAGCAGGTCTGAAACTCTATCCCGGGGCCAGATCATTTATAAATGGGAGGATATTGATGACTTTAGTGTGTGTGTTCACGTGCAGAGCAGAGACTGCGCCCTACTGTGTGTGTGTATGTGTGTGTGTGTGTGTGTGTGTGTGAGAGAGAGTAGGTGGGAAGATATCAATGTGCTCCCTGCCTCTTCACACAGCAGAGCAAATTGGAGAAGTTGTCAGGAGTCACAACATGAGGGGCCAGCCAGGGGACGAAAGGGGCTGCAGGCAGGATGGCGCTGAGTCGATGACTGAATAAGAGGAAGGCCCGGGGCATGATGGGATGTGAATGGAGCAGGATGGGGATATTTAATTTAGTATTTGAACATTTTTAAACCTTTTTTTCCCCATAAGATAAATGAAAAGTCTAGAATTTTGTTGGGATAGTGCTTTAAACACGCATCAACTTTGAGAAGCATTGTGACAATATCTTTAAACTAATAATAATGAAGGGAAAAGCTGTTTGTGGTTTTCTGCTGATACTTCTGTGATAAATAATTGGAAACAAGAACAGCTGCCTCACACCATGAAATTTTTTTATTGTAAAACGAAAAATGAGTCTGATTGATTTTCTATTCTAGGCCTGCAGCACACCCTCTGCAGTAAAGATACATACTACATGAAAGATGCGACTCGTGCAGAAGAAGTGGTCTTTAAAGCCTTTAAAGCCAGAAGCCACAGTGTTCTTCAGGATTGTGCTTGATAGGAAGGATCATGTCGTCGTGCACAAACTTTCAGTATACACATTTTAAATTATTGAAATAGTCCACCTGTTGGTTGATTGTTGTGTGTATGCAGAATATTTCTTCCCCCTGTGGTTGGTGTGTAACCGTCCAACACTAATAACCTCTGACTACTTGAAAATAAAAGAACTCCCCACACTGACACTCTTGTCATAAGGACAGCAGTGACGGACATTTTTAGTGGATGTAGCCATTGGATAAATGGAGGATGGAGGATGGAGGGGTTGTTTCTTTGCCCATACTCCTCCCTCTCCTGAGAGCTGCTTTCACCCACCACCTCCCATCCACCCCCCCGTGCCCCCCCCCATACTTTCACTCTCCCACACACAGCAACAGAGTGGCTGCTGCTTTGTTCTCTTACACAAACATTCCCACAGAAAAGGGGCAGAAAACCATTTACCCCCTTTTACTTACTATCCGCTGACCCCCTCCCCCCTCACTGCCCCCTTGGAGGTTGTATTGGGGCAAAAAAGGGTAACCCGCCTCACTTTCTCCCTTCTTTTCCTCCTCCCTGCTTTTCCTCCCCCCAATTTCACACAACCACACACACACACACAGATACGAACATAGGCGCACATACAAACCGAACCCACCCGGTCAACAGCTGTACATGAGGTGACAAATTGGGGTCTTTGTCTGCTTAAAGGGGGGTGGGGGAACCCCTACTTTGCGCACACACACATTGAGCCATCCACCTCTATTGTAGGCAAGTTCCATTGCATACCAGACAATGCGCATTGCCCCCGATGTTTAAGAGGAGAAATATGGTGCTGCCTTTGTGGGAGGTAGAGAGCTTCAGTTCATTGAGGGAGTGATATAGAGACAGACAGATTAACAGGGAGAAAGACAGAGAGTGCATAAGACCGAGAAACAGAGAGCGAGAGGAAGAGAGGAGGGAAAGATGGATCAGCCATTCATGTGGAATGGATGGAAATGATAGTGAAGAACAAAAGAGATGAAATATGGCACTGCAAGTTGCTTAAAGACAATGTGGCCACAAGAAAAATAATGATAAGTTAATGGGAAGTTTATAATCCTACACTGTGATAATTAACTATAATTAAACCTTTTCTGCTTTCAGCATGTTAAACTTCTGGCATGCAGGCCTCAAATAAGTGAATTAAGTAAATGTGGGGAAGGGGGTTGAGATGTTGGTAGAGACAGGAATTTCAACTTGACTCATTTTTTTCTGTCTCTGTGGCGAGCTCAGTTACAAATGAGTCTCAACAAACCTCGTAAAGACGCTCAGAATAGCCCCAACGTCTCACCGCACTTGATTATTGCACCACTGGATTCTCAGCGAAACGTGAACACACACACAGTCAAAGGAGTGCTACTACAAATGCTGCTGATATTATTGGGACTTTCACAGGTTTTTGCTGAATTTACTGCTAATGCTTCTATTATGGCTTCTCATAAGCTTCTGTTTATTGAGTTTCCATTCAGAAAAATCCATAAGCTTAGATGGAATACCTCGTCAGTGCCCTCTTTTTTTTTTTTTTTGGACTAACTTCAATTTCAGTTTCATTTTCAATATAAAATTTGGCGTTTCAGGAAACATACTTATTAGCTTTACAGCTGTCGATGAGAGAATTGATACTGCTCTCACTGCTCTGTTAGCTTGGCTTTTTGCAGGAACAGCCAAGAAACATTTACACAAGAGCCCATCTCCCCTTATAGCGCAATTATTTTTTTTCAAACATTAAACACACGAGTAACAACATGTTCATCAGTTAGCTAAAAATGTGCTAAGCAGATTGTTAAACTTTGGATAGAGCCAGTCTAGGTGTTTTTTTTCCTCATGTTTTTCTCTCTGTTTCTAGTGTTTATGCTAAGCTAAAGCTAATCAACAGTAGAATGAGGCTTCATATTTAGCACACAAACATCAGAGTTGTGTTAACCACAAAAATGATATGACTTTAGCCAAGAATGTGACCTGCGTTTTCCAAGATGTTGAATAATTCTTTACTCATCACTAAATAAAAATAATAATGATAATAATAACAATAATGATAATAATAGTACATTTTATTTAACACTTTTCTTAAAATGTTACAAAGTGCTTTATGAGAAAACAAATCAACAACAGAACACAAATAAAATGGGACAAATGACTAATGTAGTACATGAGAAATTATTTATTTGAGTCTATTAATCTCTGATTAATAATATTTTTTTCACAGCTGATAAGGGCACTCGGAAGCTTTGAAATAAGGCTGCTTATGGACCCTGCAGAATGAACACACAAACACACATTCACACACACACACACACACTTGCATATACATACCCAGCGGTGGTGGGCTGACCCTCGGGGTGAAAGAGCTAAGCGTTTGACAGACTCCACCTCTTAACTTGTTAACTTGCTAATTAGACCTCACAGTCACTTCATGGGACTGGACAATAGACTGCTGGCTGAGCAAGCTGTGACACACACACACACACACACACACAC
>JAPZDY010000004.1:3972625-4006707 GCA_029783645.1 Ctenochaetus hawaiiensis | reverse complement strand
TGTGATATATGTGTCACTCACACACACACACACACACACACACACACACACACACACACAAGCACACACACACACGCACACACACACACACACCTACAAGCACAGACACACACACACACACACACATACTAACCCTAAAAGCATACAGCCCCCCATACACTCTCAACCAATGTGACCACCTGACCCCTCTTGCTCTCCAAAGCACTGTGTGTGTGTACATGTGTGTGTATGTGCGTGGTGGGAGGGTTGGTGATTTGGGGTCTGGTTGTTGTGTGGGGTCTTGTTGCCACGGGAACAAGGGGAAGAAGGCAGGACTGATATATAGGGTGAAGGATGTTGTACCCCCTCTCTTTACTCTCGTTCTCTCTCTCTCTCTCTCCTTTATACACAAACAACTAAAGCCACCAGAAAAGAAATTGGGGCAGGGATAGTGCTTATGTGTGTGTATGGGTGTGGGTGTGTTTGTATGTGTGTGTGGTGTTTGCCCAGTGGTCTCCAGATCGGGGCTAAACGGGGTTAAACATCTATCCATGTTAGAGTCCCGTTTTCTGAGTTCTGTCATTAGCCTGCAGCTTAGAGAGCTATTACTGACACAGCTGCTGCTGCACACTGAGTAAACACACACACATACGCACACACACACACATGCATACACACTCTGTGGTATAGCAAGCTGCCCACAGGGATTGTGTGTACTGTCTGTTTGTGGAATAAGGCTGCCAAATATCACAAGGCTAAAACAGTGAAGTCCAACTGACATCCAATTCGATTGCTGTTTTTTGTTCATGTGCATATGGGTGTGTTTGTGTCAAAGGGTCCATGCGCAGATTGAAGAGCATTAACCAACCCGGTGACAAAGCTATCATTTGAAGAGCTAAAACTATTTATTGTTTAGTTGGTTAAGTCGATCAACTGAAAATTAATTAAGAAGATATTTGATCATTTTTAACTGAAACTGATGAATGTTCTTTGGGTTCACTGCTAAAACATGGCTTTCTTTCTTTGTTTTTCTAAGACAGAAAACTGCTTTTTGTCTTGTTTAGGATTATTTTATTTACTCTCTCATCTAGGACAGTATTTGATAAATTATTTAACATAAAAAATAAAACTTAGAAACAGAAATGCACTAACTGACCTCTGCCACTTCAATTTGCATAAACTGAGAAAAAGAGGGAGGTAAAGAAACAAAAAAACAAAGTATTTAGAAAAGATCCAAATCCATGACATTTTTTTAAAAAAAGAAATTGTAGAAGAAATGAAAGTTAACAATCACAATGTTAGAACCACAAAAAAATTCAGTGTATTTTTTAACTGGTCATGTGACCCTGAAGGGACTCTTCTTCAAATTCTTAAAGAAAACATGACACCAGTTGGTCATTGTCCAGTGTATGACTACTGGCTGGACTCTCAGTTTTGGGCAAAAAATGAAGCCTCCATGTGGAGTCTGCTATGTGCTGCGGACTGCAGGGGGGGTCAACGGCGGCCCAAAAAAACAAACTTTTGCCCCAGTGCCCCCTAAAAAAATTAAACCACCCATGTTTAAAAATCTACATACTAGGAAATAGTGAACATCATGACAGTGGTTCAGCCATGCACCCTTCTCGTCCTGTCTGGAGCGACCAGCTGACGTTTACTGGAAATAACTGGACAAAAAAAAAAAAAACACAAGAAAAAGAACTGCTCTCACATGATGTGTTTGTAGCTCCCATCAGCCTCGTGGCATCTGGTGGAACTGTGGGGAGTCTGTGTGTTAAATAAATGACTGGGGAGTTTAGCCCATGTGCTAACCATGTTAGAATAACACAAGCAGCGTTTGCCCCGCCGGGCAGCGCTCAAGCCTAGCGCAGGGCTCCTCCGCTGGGTCGCCTCCCCCGGGTGAAGCCCAGGCTCCACCCGGGGCCTTGTATATTTTTCCCTGGCTGTCTCTTTATTTTCCCTCTGCTAAAACCAGTCAGATCAAAGAGCGCCTCAACCCTCTGTCCTCTCATCCCTTCATTCAGACCGACCCAGCCTGCATTTTTTAGAGCCACCAAGGTTGAGAGAAGAAGAATGGATGCCGAGAAAGGTGTAAAGTGTTTGTCTACTCATCTGAAACAACCAGCTGTACCGCTGAAGGCTTAGAGTTTTATGACTTCAGGGGAGAGGGGGAGAAAGATGGAAAGAGAAGGAGAAGAGAAAAGAAGTGGACAGGAGACTAGAGAGAAGAAAAACAGTTCAGGCTTGCCATCATTTCCAGGAGCTCAGTCAGTTGTGATAGCATGGGAATGAAGACCGATACTCATCCAAAAGCTACATTTTTTTTTTTTTTGTGAAACTTGGCTGCATTTTCAAATTTTAAAGCACTATAGCTTCATGTTATTTATTTATTTACACACACATGTCCTAACTTAGGTTGATAATGATGTCTTGATTGATAAAATGTGTACATTTGTGTATGCATACATGTGCACTTCCAAGTGTGTGTGGACATGTGTGTCCTCATTTGTCCTCCCACTGAGCCCTCGTTGCAGACAGTAGCCATTTTCAGCTTACAGGCCCCTTCATCAAAGCTTCAAACCCACCCATGGTCTGCCCGCTTGTTACTGCCTCTTTTGTGTGTGTGTGTGTGTGTGTGTGTGTGCATGTGCATGTGCATGTGCATGAGTGTGTGAGTGTGTGTGGCTGCCAAGCTAACGAGGCACTAGGTATTGTTACAGGGACTCACTCCAACCGCACCATGAGCAAGTCATTACACCAATAAGCCTGCATCATTTCCAAAGAATCCAATTAAATTTCGGTCTTACAGTGCTGCACTCCGAAAAAACTGTTTTTCTCGATTGAGAATGTGCAAACACACACATGCACACACACATGCACATGCACATACACACAGAAAAAGTCTCAGACATACTGCCGTCATCTTTCCCCTGGTTTCCCCCTCTTAGGTTCTTTACATTTTGAGTGTGAGAGTTTCGACGAAGGCAGAATAAACTGCTCACTCAGCTGTCCATGTACACGATATGTCTGTATTTGTGGTGAAGAACCTGTATGACTTTCTCTCTCTCTCCCTTTCTGCACCTGTTGGTCTGTGGCGATCATCCTTTCTCTTCCTTTGTCTGTCTCTTCAGAAGTACTCAACATCATTTTTTCCCCCCTTTTCACCTTCTTCCTTCTGCCAGCTTGTCTCTGTCTCCACTCTTCTATCCCTCCCTCCTTTCCTCTCCATCGATTCTGGCTGGCATCTGTTAAGCCGCTAAACAGAAAGTGTGTATGCATGCATGTGTGTGAGTGTGTGTGTATGTATGTGTTGGTCTTGCTGGGTTGGATTTGAACAAGCCCATGCCTGTTCTGCCCCGGTGGCCTATGAAATGAGAAAGGCAGCCACTGTGCTGCAGACCTCCACTGATAAATCTACCAGGGTTACCCCTCCATGTGTGCATCTGCATGGGCGTGTACGTGTGTGTGTGTCTGTCAAATGCATGTGTTTGCATATGTGCAAACGTGCATGCATGTAATGTGCGTGTGTGTGTATGTGCGAGCAGTGATCATCTGTGTTTGCGTCTTCAGCTCTGTGACGCCAGAATAGAGATTTAGAGAGATTTGATATCACACACCCAACAGCCAAATGTGTATATGAGTGCCTGTGTATGTGTGTGTGTGTGTGTGTGTATGTATGTGCTTGCACCATGAGGTGTAATCTCCCATCATCGCCTTAAATGCGTGACATTAAAACACCACTGAGTCGATTCTTCTTCAGACATTTGAGGGGTTTTTTTTCTCCTTCTTGTCGTTTGTCTCACTTTTATCCGGGTGCGCATATTCGTCTCGGGAGAATTGGAGGTCATGTTACCAATCTATGGAGCACTCAAAGACGGGGTAGAGAGAGGTAGGACTGAGACAGAGTCAGACAGAGAGAGGGGGGTTTACAAAGAGCACTGAAAGCCTGGGGTTACCTTGCTTATGACAGCAAGGTCAGATATTGAAGTGGTGAAGTCAATACAACACACCATTTAGCAGCCATATTCATCTGGAGATAGTTACTACTGAAGGAAGCAAGGAAGGAAGCGAGGAGGAAAGGAAGAAAGGAAGGAAAGAAAGTCAGACAGACAGAAATCTGGCCTGCATATGGAGAGCAGCCCCTCTACAAATAACAACCTGACAAAATGTTTACCTCAGTATAAAATGCCTTTTAAAGGATACAGGGTTTCACTTAGTATAAAGTATAAAAAAGTATTTTACAGCACTGAATTTTATATGGCTTCATTAGATGTAAGTTTTAAGAGTACCATTTAAGTCAGAGGGTTATAGCACAGGCTTTCACATAGTAAGCATATTGCTTATCACACTTGCGCACAACATTTAACCAGCTTTTAAACCAACATGGACTAGAAGTCCTTGAAGTTCTCGGAAAAATGGAAATCTGAGTATTTACAAAAATCCACAACTATTGGGTACACTGTCTGCCGACAAAGAACCTTTGATGTTATTAAAGGCACCCAAGCAGCTACTAAACAGAAAGCATGTGTGTGGTTTTCTTAAGTATTCATTTTAAGTTGAACAAACTGAATAAACAACAAACCTTGATACATTTCTCATTTAAAGGTATTGCATTTGCATTGGTGTATATTTAAAGTTTGTGAAATGCAGAATATAAGGCGTTTAATAAATTCCAGGCTTTTGCAGCGTTGGATATGTTATGCTAACAAATGATATTAATAATTCAAAATTCAAAACTGAAGTGGCTGCTTCAGATCTGGTACATACACACAAGCACTGTCGCCTGACTGGACCTCTCCTCCTTACGAAATGTGGGCTTGTGCTGATGGTCTCTCTTACTTTCCTCTTTGTTCTGTCCAACTTTTAAGAATAA
Source organism: Ctenochaetus hawaiiensis (assembly GCA_029783645.1). Classification (NCBI taxonomy): domain Eukaryota; kingdom Metazoa; phylum Chordata; class Actinopteri; order Acanthuriformes; family Acanthuridae; genus Ctenochaetus; species Ctenochaetus hawaiiensis. Next base: position 4,001,858 of record JAPZDY010000004.1, on the reverse strand, counting down.
TACAACTTCAACCCTTACATGTTTTTACAAGTTTGTGGTGGTTTTTGATCAAATACTAGCAGAACTCCATCCATCACCTGAGCAAATATCATCTACATGGACACAAAGGGGCCTTAAAGCAAAGCATTTATATGATTATCTTACAGGAAAAGATAGTATTTTACATTTTCTGTAATACATAGGTTGTTTGTTAGGTTTATTAGGAATGTTCCATTTGTCAGTCAACAGCAAATTGTGCTTTTTGGGTTCCTCCAAAATGTGTGATCACCAAGAAACAATATCCTGCACCTGGGAGCCTTAAGATCTCAATGCCATCTCAAAACTATGCTGTAAAAAACAGAACATCCTTGATTTTATTCACCAGATAATTCTGCGAATGATGCTGCATGCAAGCATGTCACGTCTCTGAATTTCATATTTACTCTGCTGCTCACAGAAAACAGGTCTTAAAGTGTGTGTGTGTGTGTGTGTGTGTGTTACAGTTTTTTAACATCACTGGAGCAGCTCCACTGCTGCATGAGGAAAGCTACAACCACCCTGACTCTCACCAAGGGGCTCGTTCAACAAAACAAATATTGTCACACACAGAGACAGACACAAATGCACATACAAACACACCTATGAGCACGCATCTACACATACACACACACGCAGATACACACACTCACACACTATAATAATTCATGCGCAGAGGCGTTGTGCTCTTGCATCTTTAGTGCATGCACACGCACAACCACACACAAGGGTGATGGAGGTCGTTGAGGCGTTTTTTATGAGCAAGGGCCTCTTCCTTGTCTGCCATATTTCACCTCTTTAGTGTGTGTGTGTATGTGTGTGAGTGAGTGTGTGTATGTGTGTGTGTGTAGCAAAACAGAAAAAAAAAAAACAGCCTGAGACATTATCTTCAAGCCATGACAGCTGTAATTGTGGAGCACATTAAAATGGGTGCAGGGTGACACCTCTAACCACCTTCTATTAAGAAACACACACTCTCCCGCAACACCCCTCCCCTCCCCTCCCTCTCTCTCTCACTCTCTCATACACACACACACACACACACACACACACACACACACACAAAGGTGGATTCATTGTGGTCAAACAAGGAAATGAGCATCTCCAAGCCTGTCAGAGCTGAGTGCTTTGAGGAGGGCCAGTCTGGCTAATGTGTACATGTTGATGTCTTGATTATATGTGTCAAATATATGTCCATATTCTTCAATGGACAGGTCTGCCTGGTTAGAAAAAAAAGGGAGAAAAGAAACCTTTTAAATAGAAAAATAAGTGGTGGAGAAGAGAGAAGAAAGAAGCAGCGCTGCTGTTCTCTAACTGCTCAGATTCTGCTTCTTTCAGCTGTCATCAAATTTGTTTAAGTTTTTTTTCATCATTGTTTGTGACCACATTGCACATTATAGACCTTATGGGTGAAAGAGTTTCCAGATCCTATACTTTCAAATCAATGCCAAAAGTTCCAAAGACCTGCAGCAAAAACAGCTTCAGTGTGTACAAAACGCACAACTACAACACTTCTATAACTCTAAAGCTGAACTAACATTTGCTACTTTCATGATATTTTCCCCATCAATCTCATTGGTTTTCCCATTTTGTTTAGTTAAATAGTAAGAACTGAAGCTACTTCATCATAACAGCATATAGAGTCTTGTCTAAACTCTGATTTCCATTTGGCGAATCCCAAGCAGAGATGTGTAAGGAAGTGATTTCCTCTGCTTTTCTTGTTGTTTGCTTTTATTCCATTAAGTCATTTACTCTAAAATCTTAAAAAAATCAAAGGAGCAATGCTGAAATAATACACTGAATATAGTTAGTGTAATGTATCCGCTCTTCAGGTCTTGTCAGCAGTTTTTTGAGACATTGGTCCACAAAATAAAATTTTGACTTTATTGTCAGTAATAACAAGCTTTTCTTGTGTATGTTTAAATGTCAACCAGGCAAACGTCTTTAGATCAGACAAACAAGAATCAGAAAAACAGCAGTGTATGCCATTAGAAAAATATGGGTTTGAGTTAAAAAAAACTGACTGGGTTAAAACAGAGTTAAGAAAGATCGAGTTGAAGAAGAGTCTAGTCAAGAAAGAGTTGTGTTAAGAGGAACTGGGTCAGGACAGAATCACGATAAGAGGAGTCAGGTTGGAACAAAGTGATCAGGTTATGCAGCAGTTAAGAGGGATCTGGTTGAAAAAGAGTTAAATTAAGGGGTAATGGCATTAGGGATGATTGGGTTAAGGGTAAAGTAAAGAGTGATCAGGCTAAGAGAGAGTCAGGATCAGACAGGAACTCAAAACTCTGATGGTCCCAGTGAGAGGGAACAAGAAATGTAAAACTTTAAGTTTACCTGTGTGATTCCCAAAACTGCTTGCTATTTTTGGTCTATAATTTACATTTTAAGTCTGAAAAACAGAGAATACACATATGCACATCTGTCTCCACATACAGGAGGAGCCATGGAACAGCAATAATCTTTGCAGCTGATAAGCTCAGGCTCAGGTTGTGAACAAAGGCGAGGGCAGCATGGAAGTTATAGATCCTCTCTGTCCTCTGTTCTCACTAAATCGCTTCTCCATTCAGGATCTCACACACACACGTACAAACACACGTCTACACATAATCAAGGCACATACACACTCACACACACATACTGTAGGAATGCATGCACACACACACTCATGAACTGAGGAATTTAACATGGACAAGTGTGGCGCTTGGTAGAAGAATTCAATCGGCCTCTCTCTCTCCTTCTCTCTCTCCTCCTCTCTTTCCTTCTCTCTCTCCTTCTCTCTCTCCAGGTCTCTCTGCCTCTCAGGGTGTCACAGGATATGCAAGACCTTAATGCCTTCCAATCTTCTTCCCAACACACACTGTCACCTTTCATTTAAAGGCCTGCTGACAGGAATGACCAGCATCTCCACTCCCTCAGTCCTCCCACTCTCATCTCTCTCTCTCTCTCTTAGTCTGCCTCTCCCTTTCTCACTCGTTAGAGCTCTTTCTTTCTCTCACCCAGACCATCTGCCTTTCTTCATCCATCACTCAAATTATGTCCTTGGATGTGTTGGGAGCTCTTTTTAGCCTTTGTTTACTATCTTTTATTATTTTTTTCTTTCTTTCTGAAGAATATCTTCCTTTCTATCTGTTCTTTCTTTCCTTACCTTATACCATCCTTTCCCCCCTCTCTTTATTCTTTCCATTTTTACTCCTCTGTTGCTGAAATCAAATCTAATGCCCCCTTTCAGTGTAGTCTGTGTCTGGCTCGTCCTCCCTCCCTTCCTCCCTCCAGTGTCCTCTCCTCTCTAACTGCTTTCTATCTATTTGTCTCCGTGTCAGTGTTCAGCGCCTCACACTGCCACTTTAGCTCCTCTCTCCATTGTGCTTTCCCAGCCTGCCACGCTGGGTTTTCAATTGACCAACAAGAGTAAACACCGGTTGCCGAGCATCAATCACATCACACACACTGGCAGAGAGAGTGAGAGTGAGTCTCCAATTTCACCGTTGCTTTCTTCCCACCAATTTACACAGAATATGGTCAGAACAATCTACAACGAGATAATACCCCGGGTGACAGTTCGTGTGTGTGTGTGTTTGTGTGTGTGTGTGTCTGCATATGTGATTACAATCTGACTAGTTTTTAAATTATTCTGATGAAATGGAGTGGATGAAAAAAACTACAATTATAATTATTAACAAATTATGAAACAAAAAAAAAACATGTTACAAGCACCAACCACGTCAGGACAAAATTGTTTAAAATATTTATGAATGTTTGAAAGCTATTTTTTGGGTCTCTGTAGTGAAAAAAGTGGTTTAAAATACAGCATGAACTTATTACATAAGTCTGAAAAGTTGCCCCGCTAACAATTATTTCATTCTTGATCTTAATAAATTACGATGGAAACAGCACAAAATATGCTGTCCACCTTACAAAGTTCTCTACCAGGAATATTTGCTTGAATCTTTTTAACTGGGCAACGCCACATCTTATTGGTTAGTGTCTGATCGTGTTGTGGTAACTTTCTTTGTTGGAGAACTATGTGTTGTTTTGAATGAAATAGTGGTTTTGGTTAAGCTTAGTTCTCATATATAAGGGGCAAGTGCAGAGAATGTAAACATACATTTAGCAGCAGATTTTTGGATTCGTTACCAGCATTATAAATGACCAGCCAAGCATGCCACCTAACCCCAATGACTACTGCAACATTGAAATAAGTGTAATGTACCTGTAGAGAAAACTCAGTCAGCATGAATGTGACAGAGGAGGTACGAGGAGTGAGGGGAGAACAAGTGGCTATAACTGTCTGCAGCATCCGAAACAGAAAAGATGTGTTGCTGTCACACATGTACACTCAAAAAGCGCTCTCTCTACGCATACACATACACATACACACACACACACACACACATGTACATGCACTGGACTGAAGTGCAGCGCCTTGTTAAACCACCTAACTGAGCAGCATAACATGATGATTTGCTGTTGGTGAGTTTGCTCTTATCTACTCACCCCCACACTATCACACTCCCTCACTTACTGTACCCACAAACACACACACACACACAAACACACACACACACACACACACACACACACACACAAATATATATATATATACATGGACATGTTTCAGTTGTACCGTAATAAAGAATTATTTCTTCATTAATCGTGCTCCCTCAGTCCATTCTGCACGCTTTCAAACTTGACATGAGTGTGTTGTTGTAAGTGTGTGTGTGTGAATCATTTTTTGTTTGTATGTGTGTGTGTTTTCCTCCCAAGTAGTAAATCAGCACTGTTTTAATTGGTAGGAACAACAGCAACACTTTGGCAGTATATAATGTTTTATGTTTGTTTTTTTATTACCATCTTTAATGTTCTTCGGGTCTGTGGGTGTAGGTGTGTTTGCATGCACATTCCACTAGTGTGTATATGTACTGCATTATGATCCTAATGAGACACCGTAGATGAGAGGGGACTGGAAATGCGCAGAGGAACAAGAGCATGATAAGCTTCTTAACGATGATCACTCAGTGTGTGCATGTGTGAGATGCATATATGTGTGTGTGTGTGTGTGTGGGTGTGAGTGTGTGTGTCTCTCTCGAGGCTCTCCACTCACAGGCGGAACACAATCAACGCAGCTCTCATTTGCAATCAGTAATTAGAATGCTAATTAGCCCCTGGGAGCTAACGGGTACTAGTGTATTACAAGGGCTTGATTAGGACTGCTCTATTCCTAAGGGAGGGATTTACACCTGCACGCTATTGGCTCAAACACCTGTCAGTCATGACCTCTCATCCAGTTGGGTGTGATCATGACTGAATTTGAATGAATTAGTCGGTGGGATAACACTTACTGAGCAGTGGTTGACTATAAACTGCAGGAATTAATGAGAAACCTCAACATAAAGAATCATGATAAGACTGATCAGTGTCAAAAGAAATACACCATCAAAGTGTGGTTTTACGTATCACACACTCACCCTGTTCAGTTTAAAACGTGGTCTTGTGACATTTGTGGCTTACTCTTATGTTTAAGAGGGCAGCTGGATACAGATTGAATTCAAAACAGCTATGAATGAATCTTAATGTTCATAGACAATTTTCTAACCACCCTAGCCTAATTCCACTTCTCAGTTTTTGATCTATGTCTTGCCTGCAATTAAAAACTGCTATTTTAAAAAAAAAATTGGTAAAACTACGACTGCTTGAAACAGATAGTTTAATGTGTTGATGATCTCTATTTATTTCTACAATAAATAGTAAATAGAGTACATTTTCACATACTTCTGAAGCATTCATTTATTTATGTCCCTCTCCCTATATATTTGTCCCCAACTGTCTGCTTCTTCATCCTGTAACAGGAAAATTAAATCCAGCGTTGTCTGTGCTGCTTAGACACTGAAGCCATTTGGCTAACCACTGACTGCTCAGGTCCATTCTGCTGTCTCATTTAACATAAGATTGAGTTTATAACAGCCAGAAGGTCATTAGACCAGCTCTAGATTGTGTCTCCAGCTACTCCCGACAGTCTAATCTAAATAGACAGAGAGAAACAGGGGTAGACTTGACCAAAGCTTCTGAAACTCCTTCATCCTGGGACTGCAAGTGTGTAAAATTAGAGTTACCAGGGAATTGAGACTCATTAAAGTACACCAGTGTTGTAAAAAATAACACATTAACACTGAATGCAATGACTACAAAAGCATATAGTAAAACGTTCGCAAGGAAACGAAATGTTTTGTTGATTTGATCAGCATATGTGTAAATGGTTCAACACGTTGCCAGAAAACACGATTTCAACCTGGCTTTTGCGGCATTAGTTCTTGCTGCGACGCAAAGTCAGTCGAGAGTGTGTAAATGCACTTAGGATAAATTCAAATGTGAGGTAAGTAAGAGTTTTAAACTGAAGATATCTGAATATGAGAAATGAACTACATGTACTGTATTAGTGTCTTCTCCTCACACATACTGTAACAACATTGACACATAATAGTTCAGCATTTTTGAAAATATTCTTTTTGCTAAAGAAATAATGACAGGATTGATACCAACCACTCATTTTCTTGATGCGAAACATGAGGATGAAGTCAGCGGGCTAACTTAGCTTTGCATAAAGACTGGAGTGGAAGTGTACAAAACACTTACATAATTCTTTGCAAAGGTTCATAAAACCAAAGCTTTTGGTTTTTTACACTTTGGTTTTTGTGTTTATTTGTGAGCATAAGAGGTGCTTATAGCTGAATTTTGTTTTCCCTGGACAAAGCCACGGTAGCTGTTTATCCCTCCTTTTAATTTGTGTGCTAATCTAAGCTAGCTTCCTATTGGCTTCAGTGACATAATAATAATAAAGACATGAGAGTGGTTTTGATCTTCTGGTGATATCAAATATCCTTATTTTTCAAAAGGTTGAGAAAATTTTCAATGTGTTGCTGTTTGAATTAAAACACCTACTTAAACATATTGGACTGACACGTATTTGAACAAGGATTAACAAAGGTTAGCTCATTCTGACTCATAAAAGTGTTAAATGTTCTATTTTTGTCTTCACCATCATCTTTTTTCCATACTGTAAATACACAGTATAGTCATAGTTGGTACTCGATGCAAGGTGGTAGATATGCAAATGTATCTCTGCAAGGAGAAAAGATGAATTACAAATTCATATCAGCAAACAACAAAACTGAACAATTCTCACTATCTCAAGTGCTTTCATATATCTGGGCTTCGTCATTCTGCGTGCTCTCAATACTTAGTTGATATTCCGCTGCCTTTGTGTACTACTGGCTTCAGTGACCGTCATCACACACACAGACACACACTGACTGTGTGAAGCGTGACTATCATATCAGGTCTAATTTTCTCCTCCATTCAGCCAGCAACCTTAGACACTGGTAGGATTCACACACAAACACACACGCGCACACAGCACACACAGTCACATTTGCACACATACTTTGCTCTCATGCATGAGGACACATGAACACCTACACACACGCATGCCACAAAGGCGTTACTTCCCTCAGACAGATGTAAGTGGGGTGTCATTGTGGGGTGAACAGACAGAGTGCATGGTGATGAAGACCAGTGTTAAAACCTTGTGTGTGTGTGTGTGTGTGTTGGTGTGTGTGTGCTTGAGCGTGGTACCTCTTTGTGCCTCCAGGCCATACTAACTGCACTGTGAACCGAACCATACATTACATGCTGCTTATAACACACACACAGCTAAGCACCTGCCCTGCTCCCTGACACACACACGCGCACACACATTGCCAGCCTATTCATTATTTGCATTGGGACTCTTCAATATTTCAGCAGACCCTTCTAATCCTATTACTGTGATTCTCAAAAGTGTGTGTACATGCATGCATGTGTGTGTGTGTGTGTGTGTGTGTGTGTGTGTTCATATTAGCAAGTTACACTGACTGTATCGGAGAGCACAGGAGAGAGCTGCTTGAGATAGCGAGAAAAGGAAATCAATCTTGGCAGAGGTAAAGAGAAAATGAGAGAATAAAGACAGAGGCGATAAAGACAGAAGGTGATAAAAGGCTGGAGGCAAGGAAAGAGGGAACGAGACAGAGAGAAGAGGAGAGAGAGAGAGGTAGAAAAAAATAAAAAACAAAGAGAAATAGATTGGGGTCTTTACAATGCGCATCTTTTGAGGATGAGAGAGGGTGGGAACCCTCACTGAACGATGCAAACTGCTCAGCAGTGTGCTTGTTTTGTGTCTGTGGGGGTGTGTGTCCTGCGTGGCCACAGCTGGGGAAGAGCTGTAAAGTTATCCTAGCAACCAAATAACATTCCACCAAGGTTTGCATATGCTGGAAAACTCATGGGAATGAACGTTTTAATTCGCATTGAAAGCCTAAATACCTCTTGAATCAGCATAAAAAGTTAGGATGTGAGCTTTAAAGTGACTGTTATAGTAAAACTGCTGCATATTTAGTGGACATCTGAGGTGCGTTTACTGGTTTTGAGGCTAACAGAAGGTGTAATCTTGTGGAATTCAGTGGGAGGGATGGGTACGGATGTCAATGACTTTGTTTTATGTGTGTGTGAGTGCGTGTCTCTAGACCGGCCGGAGGTCTAGAGACCACCAGTCCACCTCCCCCTATAAGTACACCTCCTTCCTTCATAAAATCTGTGAGTTGGAGTGTGTGTCTTTGTCACTAATTACTGTGTAGAACCAGCCAAACACCTGTCTGGCTCAGAGAGAGACAAAACAAAATGACAAAGAAAGGAGGAAAGAAAGAAAGAAAGAAAGAAAGAAAGAAAGAAAGAAAGAAAGAAAGAAAGGAAAAAGGAAAGGAAGAAAAAAGTAAGAAAGAAAGAAAGAAAGAAGTGTGAGCACCTTAACGGTGTGTGTGTGAGACTGTGTGTGTCTGACAAGCCACCTCTGTCCACCATTTCCAACCAGCTGTTACATATTTAATATCCTACCATCCCTGCATATAGACCCCTCATTATATAAAGGGGCATACACACACACACACACACACACACTCATACACATACACTCACAAATAGACATGCACTATGTTTCACATTTAGGGTCGTAAGAGGAAATGTCACCTTGGTCCCACCAGACGACAAGCGATCAGTAAAAACCTCTGACATGACTACTGCCACCCCAAGGAATTACAACTGTTGTGTGTGTAATTGTGTGTGTGTGTGTGTATGTGCGTGTGTGTGTATGTGTGTGAGAGAGAAAGAGTGTAAGGTAGAGACAGAGAACACAAACCAGATAATTCAAAGAAGCAAAAATAGTCAAAGTAAGAAGGTTGAAGAAAGAGGAAAAATATGCGGACCAACACAGCTTACATGCCTGTAAAAACGTGTGTTTGAAATTGTGTGTGTGTGATTTGCATATAAGATGTCACAATAATGTACTAGTTCAGTAAGACTTCTTATTTTTTGTTGCTTATGTTTGTGATCCACTAATTGGAGCTACTGAGGCGTTTATGTTAAGTCACTCTGAATATCAACATGGGCTTAACCTGTGAATGAGGTTTGAGTTTGTGTGTGTGTGTGTGCGCACAAATGAGTCAGAGTGTGTCTACTAAGAGCTATCATCATTAGGGGTGAGTGTAAGGCTAGCTTATTTCCCATTCAACAGCGGCTGACTGATACTCTGTAACCCTGCACTGCTGAATGGCCCGAGACCGTTTTAACAGTCAGCCACACAAGTCGAGGCCATTTCTCATAGTGACTTCATAAATGTCTGAACCCCCCCACCTCCATACCCCCCCAACCCACCTCACCCTCCCACTTTACCCCGAAACTCCTCACTCCCCCTGCCCCTCCCCCGCTACCCTCCCATGAACTCACCATTGTGTGTTCTCAGGTTGTGTTTGAATGTGTGAGTGTGAAAGACAGATATTTGACATTTTGACTTACCTGAGATGGCAAGATGAAGGAAGTGAAGACAGGCAGCACATGGCACCAGAGAAAGAGAGAGAAAAAGACAGAAGTTAGACACATTTTGTGACTGACAGCAAAAAAAAAAAAAAAATTCAAAATGTTGCATTAGAACAGCTAACCTTTGGGTTAGCTAAGCTGTCTGACTGCTCATGTTTCAAGATCACAGAAAAAAAGCTTGAAGTCGTTAACTGAACACAATGCTGGTCAGTGAGATAAATGTGAAATTTTTTAGTCATTGTAAATCACTGAAGACAAAATCTCACATACATGTATTTTTAATTTTTTTTTTAAGCTTTTCATTTCAGTGTTGGTATTTGATGTATGTTTTAAATTATTTGCCCATTCATTTCTAAACCAGTTCAGTTATTTTGTGTCTTATATGATTCAATCAGTCTCTTTCTGTTTTTATTCATACTGTGTCATTTAAAAGTGTATGATAATCAATACCAGTCATCTGTTAAGTCTGATGAGATCATTTAAACGCATTGCGGTCTGCTCTACTCTTTTGCTGACTGACTGTCTAATTTAAGAAGGGTGGCCGTCAAAGAGTGAGCAGCCTTTTATTGTGAAAGGAACACAACATGTTTGTGTTGATGTGAGTCAAGTGGAGCCTTTTTTTATGAGTGTGTGAGAAACAGTACTCTTCATTACAAAAAGTACAAAAAGAAGCTAATGACCGATTTGTTTTTTAAGAAGTTATATGATGTTTTGGGGAGTTTTCTCTGTCCTTTTGTATGTTACGAAGGCTGTTTGACCATATTAAAGGCTGTAAAAGTAAAAAAAGCCCAAAGCTCCAGAAGTGCATGAAAAGCCTTGTCAACGGCCTTGCCTGTATTTCCATAAAATAACTACTTCACAGAATTTCATAATTTACCCCTAGTGGCTGGTCAGCAAGCTTAGTTGAGAATTTGTTATGTTTGAAAGAAACAAGGTAGCTACCACCAAGTGTGACAGTGTACAGTTACTGGTTGTAGCTAAGCTCAATTGTTATAACAAATATAAGCTAATATATATAAGCTATATGCTAATGTCTGTTCCCTGACTAAAAACGTTGAAGCAGTCAGTTTTAGTATGCTCTTGTTGTTTTATTTTGCAGGTTATGCTGTTCAAGTGGGTGTTAGCATGTTGCTTGGCCAATGGAGCTTCTCTTGAGAACAGTCAGGGGCAATGTTGGACTACTGTTGTCTTATTGAGACACAGTCAAGAGGAACTGTGTGAATGTCGAGCCTTACTTGAAGCCATATAAATAATAAAAGTTTAAATTGGGTGCTGTTAACTGTCATGTTGCTTCTTGTGTGTTAATGCTGCAGAGATAGCTCAGCTAGCGCTAGCTTTTGTGTCGGTCTAAGTCCATTTTGCTTAAGGATTTTTTAAAGTATCTGTGTGTGTTTGTTGCTGGTGTTTATAAATCTAGTCCATCAACATCTCCTTATGGTAAAGATATAGCTAAATGCGAAAAAGAAATGAACAGACAGCAGGAATTCATTTCCTCGCCAACTTCTTGTAACTCTGATTAGCACCAGCAGCTAGCTTGTTCACACCACACTTAAATTGTTGCAAAGGTCTAACTTTTGTGACCTGCTGGCTTCCCAGACAGAGAGTGATGCCAACATTAATAATTTGTTTATGGAACATTAAACCATGATTAAACATTTCTGTAAAACGCCTAAAATAAAAGTATAAACCTAAAAATGAGCTGAAAATAAGGCCTCTAATTCAAAAACAGATATAGAATACAGAATGTAAAATGCTCCTCCTTTCACCTTATCACATTATTTTCATGTGCATTTTATCTGTCACTACATTTAGTTTCAGTTTATAGAACATACAAAAAAGACATTGACTGCAAAATTTCAGTTAAGTATAAAACAAGACAAGTGCAGCAGGAAGGACACACTAGATAAACGATATAACTATGTACTGAGGAAGCTGACTTACAACAGCGGTGTGTGAAAAAAACGTACAACACATGTGCTGGTTAAAAAGTGGAGCCCACCACTGGCTAACTGTTCCTTGTAGACCAATAAAAAACAAATGCTAGATGGAGCAATATAAAGTAAAAAAAAAAAAAAAAAAAAAGAGAAACCACCCAACCACTCATCAAGATCATGATGGAGTGAGGCAGGATCCAAAAGGGAGAGCAGGAAGAAAAGAGGGATGCTCATTAGTAGATAATGGGAGGTGTGAGTGTACCATCATGTGTAATGTGTGGTGATGGAAATAGCCCAGTATGCCCACTATGCTGTTTCTGTTCCATGTGGAGGGTGAAGCCTTGTTGTGGTTTGAGCAGTGGAGGCCACCTCCAGCTAACAGCTCCTGGTAGACCTATAAATTTACCTTCATAAACAGGAGAGACTGGGAGAGTCGGGCAGAGGAAGGAGGTAGAGGAGTATAAAGACAGAGAGGGAGAGAGGGAGAGAGGGAGGGTGGGAGGGAGAGGTGAAAAGAGGTGAGGACAAAGGAAGAAGGGGAGGAAGGAGGCATGTGGAAATGTAGCATACACATCAGAGTGGAGAAAACAGAGATAAAGATTGGTATAGAGGAAAAGAAATGTATGTAGATATGAATGACGGATATGTGTCCTCTCCTCTCCGATGCCATGCCCTGTCCTCTCCTTCCCTCTTTCCCTTCTTCTTCTCTTATTCTTAGGTCCTCTCCTGTCCTTTAATATTCTGCACACCTTTGGCCCAAATTCTCCTGATCTGCTGTTGTCTCTCCTCCTATCCTGTCCTTTTGTTTCTTCTCCTCTGATCTCATCTCCTCTTATTTCTTTTTTTCATGCCTCCTTTTTTTCCCTATCTACTTTTTTCTGATCCTATCCTGTTTTTCATTTCCTTTTCACTCCTATTTCCTCCTTTCCTTTCCTATCTTCTGTCTTTTATATCTCAGTTGTACCTCCTCTGTCCTTATTTCCTCTCTTTCCTTGTTGTTTTCTTTCTTCTCCTCTTCTACATTTTCTTCTCCTCTCCTCCTGTTACCCTCTCCTTTACTCCTTTCCTCTGCCATCCTTGTTTCCACTCCTCTTCCCATATTCTCAATAATAATTATTTTTATTCGATCGGAACTTTCTTTCATATTTTCCATTTCACCCTGCACTTTCCCCTCATAATCCCATGGATAGATTGAAACCTTTAAAATGTGGCAAGGTGAAAATGTTCGTGACTAGGCTGGTTTGATCATTAGCAGCGGCTCTACGACTCATTGGAGTGACAGGCCTCGGAGGGGTAACCCGCCGCAACCCCGCACAACCCTGCTCAAGAGGCTTCTTCTTTTCAGCCAATCACTTCCCCAGATGGTGCTGGGTCATCCAGGAAGTAGGAAGTAGGGGTCGACCAATGAAAAAGCAGACCTGGCCTTTTACCACTGACCCATGACGCTTTCCTCCCACAAAAACAGACTGAACCTGTCCATGTGTCCGTGTGTGTCCGTGTGTGTGTGTGTGTGTGTGTGTGCGTGTGTGTGGAGGTGGAAGTGGAAGCAGGGGTAGACTGGTGTCCAGCTGCATCCCCAGCCAGACAAAGACAGAAACCTTGACCATCATTGTTTAGTGATGGGAGGCAAACACACACACACACACACACACACACACACACCAAAAGCCTGTCTGCATGTTTTAATGACCGAAAGTGCATTTAACCTTTACAGCTTCAACTTTATGACCAAGACAAACATCCCAGAGATAGTTAGACAGACAGACACAATATTTGATGATAAGTATCTTTTTAAAATGAATCATAAGTAAAGAATCCTTAAGCCTAAATGAAATAAAGGGAGAGGAAATGGACTTCGACAGCGGGCCGTAAAAGGCTGCAGTACTTTGCACAAACTGCACCAAACCAAGGCGTAAATTTCTCCAAATTGTTTTCCCTTGTGCCCCTCTCTCTCTCCCTCTATTCCATCCATCATAACAAGCGAAGATGACTCACATTGCTGAGAGGAAACAAGATTTATATCACACCGTCCCCCCACATGAAATTGTTTCTTTCCTGTTCTTCCTTTCCCTCTTTTTTTTTTTTTCAAAATGCAACCTCCATGGCTTTATGTTTGACTTTCCAAAAAGTGTGTGTGTCCATTTTTTCTGTGTGTGCTGTGCGTGTCTTTTGAAGCAGCTGGAAACTTAACAGAGAAGTGAGCCTCCAGCTAAGGCAGTCATCCTCTATTAGTTTTACTGTTAAGACCATCAGACCCTTCCTCTCTCTATCTCATACACACACATACACACAAACACACACACATGCGCACAGTGGGGTAACAGCACTTCAACATACTTTAAGGTCTTTACTTTCAGGGTTTTGTCTCTCAAATAGTATCAAGTACCACAATTCATCTTACCCCACTGACCCTCTGGATTTTTTAAACCACTTGTTGACATACTGGATCTAAGCAATAGATCTGAGGCCTTAATATCACATCTCAAATATCATCTTCAAAACTGAGCCTTATCTCACGACCATAAAACAACTCATAACCATACATTCCAAAAAAATAATATAAAGTTGTGTATGCTAAAGCATGGCACAATATGAGATATGAAATATTCCAAATTTGATCAAAAAAAGCCTTTGATCCCACATATCCATCTGTGTTTTGATTGATTTGCCAGCCCTGGGGAATCTTCACTGTATCTATCTCTTCCTCTCCTTGACTTTTTTTTTTTTTCCTTCATTTTTTTCTTTTGCCTCCTTCCCTCCATCTCACCCCTGGACCCAGAATGCTTTGAGCCTCTTCCCTGCTGCCTTTGAACCAAGATCAGAGGGAGCGTTTTGGCACACACACACACACACACACACACACACACACGTACAGATACACACAGCGCTGCTGTTCGTTCAGGTGCAGGCGATCGTCTGCTGTTTTGATTGCCAGTCTTTTTCTCTCTATCTTTCTGTCTACATCCTTCACTCTTTTACGGCAGTGTTTTCTACAAATTCACATATGTTCCATTTCTGCTCCTTGAACTATTAAGTTCATCTCAGTACGATGAAAAAACAAAACAATGCAGCTTGAATAAGGAAAACACATCATTTTTTACAGTCTTGCGAATGTAAAATTCATTTTGAATGGGAGATCAAAACATTCCATTCTGTAATAAGTTAATTTAAGTGCAACGTGAGCACTAAATTAAATAGAATTACGGTGTTTTGGCCCAAAGACAGTATATCTTTGGCCAAAGTTGTACTTCTAACAATTTCAGTACTAAGGGTATGAAGAAATTCAGCATTTTCTTTCTTTTCAGGTCCAAAATGATCTATTCATGAAACTTTTCTTCAAGGTGCAGATTACAGGCAGTGACAAGAGAAGGATGGCTATTAGCTATTCAAAGCAGCAAAGTCAGAAATATTAAATTAGTTCAATTTGTGCACAAATGCAGGCAGTCAGAATCAGAAGTCACTACATCAAAAATATTTAGGTGAAACTGCACACTCTGCAGAAAGTCTACATGGTAGCATATGCAGTACATATGTCAACCTATCATAAAAACAATGTTGGTTTTCCAGACAGGTCATGGTATACATTTAAACAATTCTCGAGTTATATAGTTGGCCACCTGCAGATGCTGAAGTTAATATTCTAAAAAAAATAATTTGAGCATTCTATTCACAGATTTTTGGTAATCACTTTTCTTTTTTTCCTTATTTCTAGATGTTTTTATCCTCCTCTTGCTGCCTTAAAGGGAGCTTCAAGCTTGAAATGCTGCAACCTGCAGATTAAGCTAGTCTGTTTTTGTGTTTTCCTTTCTCTAAAGTATCTACGTTTGCGCAGGTAAACTTGAGCAAATGAATATGCACTCACTTTGCTAATTTAAATGGCTCCCCTCTCCTTTTTCAAATTGTTCAAATGTTTATCTGTGAATTTCTTCAATTAAAAAGTTTCAACAGTTTGCAAATGTGCAATAATCATAATGAAGTTATTTTTACACACTAACCCTACATCATACTGTTGTATTCACTCTTAAGTCACAACTTCAGTGAATAAATCAGCATTAAAAATTCTCTGACAGGAAGTAAAAAAGGACAAATATGTGCAGAAATTTAAGTCATCAGTTTTATGAAACCACTGTCCCATTTTTATTAATTTATTTTAAAGAATAGCTAACGTGAAAATCAATGTGTGAAACAGGTGATGGCACGATGGAATACATAGATGAGTGGATGAGCAGTTGAAGGTTTAATTTGAATTTTGAAGAATCCACAACAAAAGGCAGCTGCTGTCTTATATTAAAATAATGGCAACAGGGTGTCACTGGCATTAGTTTGTTTGTGCGTGTGTGTGTGTGGGAGAGAGAGAGAGAGAGAGAGAGAGAGAGAGAGAGAGAGAGATGTGTTGTGTGTGTTTAAGCAACATTAAAAAGAGCAAAAAAGAAAACAGGTAGGAGAGGAGCAAGCTTAACTGCTACCTTTTACACCTGTCAGCAGCCAACTCAACTGTGTTTATACAATATTTGTATCTGACACACACACACACACACACACACACACACACACAGAAAAAAAGAGAAACAGGCAGCTATTGCAAACAAGCGGTTCAACAACCTCGCTGCAATTTTGTGTAAATTTCGTCTTAAAGAAACACACACAGGCACACACACACAGAGTCAGAGGTGTGTATATTGTGCAGCTATCATATAGCTGCTGTCAAAGCCACCGCCAATTATGACCATTAGGAGTCCCATCATGTCACTAGCTGTCCCTGTGCCGCCACCCCCCTGCGCCTCCCTCCACCTCCCTCTCAGAGACCAGACCCTATAATCTAACCTCACTTTGCTCACATCACACACACACTCACACACATACACACACAGAGGCAAACAGATTGCTGCATGTACTGTTTTATCTCTTCCTTCTTTTTTCCCCATATAATTTTTCAGACGGAGGCAAATGGATGTTCGAGGTATAGAAAGAGAGAAAGTTTCAGCACAGCTGGAGACAGTGAGGGACTGATGGAGAAATATTATCCCTTGTTTCTGTCTTCCTCTGTCCTGTTCTGTTTTTTACTCTATTTCTCTATTTTTCATTTCGCTCCTTTTACGTCTCCAATCACATTCTAGTGACAGCAACAGAGGCACCTGATGTTTGCATTGTGCACGCTGGATTGAAATAGGAAACAGCCATTAAAGTATGGAGAGCAGAGGGAGAAGTGCACTGCGTTTTACAGAGTCTGGTAGTGCTATGCGTTGGGACCTGTCATTGAAGGAGATATACGCATTTCCTGTGGGTCAGGCCATGTGTTTATACAGAGTCAGACTGTGTTTGTGTAGGTGTGTGTGAGTGTGTGTTGTCCAGGAAGCCATTAGCCCAATAGCCAGGGGCCAGACAGTAGTTAAACCACCTGTTTCTGTTAACAGGTAGCTCTTAGTTTATGGGCCTAAGTAGTCTGTTTCCTAAAGAGAGAGACAGTGTGTGTCATTATCTTCTGTTCTGAAGAGTTCTTTATGTGGTGTGTGTCAACTTTTTTTCTACAGTTCCTTTGTGAGGATGATGTTAAATCCACCAAGTGACATCTATTGATTGCTAAAAGAGAAAAACAATTTTAGCATTAAAAAATAACAGAATTCAAGCAAGAAATTGGCAAAACAGAAACTGATTTTAACCATCAAAATTAATGCAATATTTAAAAAACAAAATGTTTTGCTAAAAAGTGGTCCCATTTCTGAAACTCAAGACCTGGTGGAGATGATCAGAACTCGAGCACAAATCTCTTTGGGATGATGTCACCCTCACACCCGAACACACACCACTTTCTTTGTCTGTGTTGCTGCAGCTCTAACGGTTTCTGTTGCTGGCAGAGCCACCAACACGTTGCTGCTGCTGCAGTGCCAGGAGCCGACACTTCCCCGCTCTCTGAAGTGTTTCAGCAGTCAGAGCAGGGCCCAAACTGGGGACACTGTGACATTTAATGAGGTGCCTTAACTATTTTGTGGTGTCAAGAAAAAATGTATTTCAAGCACTGACTTTTGATTGATATTTGGACATGGTTTTCTTTTTTTAATTTTGTATATATTTTTATATGAAACAACTAATTTGATTGGTTTGATTACTTTTGTTCATAACATCCTCAAAATATTGCTTTCAGTGTTCTCTTCAGAAAAAAAAAAAAAACAACCACACACAAAAAAACAGGAGATGGATGAAAAAGTATCATGTTTAAGTGTCACAGTATGTGGTAACAGCTCCAACACGCACACACACACCAGCACACACTTACAGGTGCAGCACCCTGTAGTGTCCCAATGTGTGTCATTAGGCCTATCAGGGCCACTCTAGAAGGATTAGAGATCTGTTAGAAGAACAAGGCTTCACACCCACACACACACACACACGTACACACACAGAGTGACAGCTCACCACTGAGTTGTCTACACACTGCTGGACACCAAATCCCTGCTCGTATGTGTGTGTGAGAGAGCACGTGCCAGTATCTGGTGTATCATGCTGTGAGCACTGAGCAAAGATATCAGTGTACCACTGAGCCCCTTATAGAGCTAATCCATCACACACAGGAACACACACACACATCCTCATACACACAATAACAGTATTCAAACATACATGCAGTGCACAAGCAGACATCAAAATGTTATTTTTTTGAGTACGCTTAACTTATTACATTTAGAAATAGTTTTTTTTCTTAAATTTGTAAATTTAATCATTTTGTAAATAAAACAAATTAAATTTGTATCATTTTACAGTTACATAAAGAGAATTGAAAATGAAGCGAGAAGTGAAAATTACAAGGAGAGAGGGGATCAAAACTTGAGAGAAAAGAAGAGGGAACAATTGAGGTGCTTTCAACTTTCTATTGATGCTTCTTGTTTGTATGAAACTATCACAGATGGCTCTTTAAATAAAGAGGAGTGGAGCCACCCACCCAACATATGCACTGACAGTCCATCTTTATTCACCTCTTGTTTTAAACCCCACCTCTGTCTACTGGGGCTTCCAGACCACTTTGGGACAGGAAGAGAGGGAGGAAGAGAGGGATAGAAAGATGGAGAGGGAAGAGAGAGACAGAATGGGAGGGAGGAACAGGGCCGGAGGGATGGTGGAGGTGATGGAGGAGGGTGTAAATGCAGAAGCAGTGAGTCAGTCAGTCAGTCAATGGTTTGGAGAAGAAGCCAACACAAAAGGAGCTGATGTGTGTGGCTCTTTTCAAGGCTGGTGTTTTTTGTGTGTGTGCGATGTGTGTGTTTGTGTGTGCTTGTGTGTGTTGGTGGTGATGGTGGTGATGGGGGGGCTACCCATTTTTTCAGCTGTAGTTTGGGGTTGGGGGGGGTTGACAATGGGGTGGAGGGTTGGGTGCATTAAGCTCCCTTATAGCAAGCTGAGCGCAGTCACCGAGCCAAGGGGCTGGTCATTTCGCTGTTTTCACTGAGGGGGAAAAAAGGAGGAGGGAGGAAGGGGTGGGGGGCTCTCTGTGGTGACAATTTCCACCTCTTCTTTTATCCAACCATTCTCCGGCTTCTCCAGAGGCTTTTCTTCAGGGTTAATACAGCCTGCAGTAGAGAATGGGATGGGGTGGCTTGGTGGAGGGGAGCGCTTTAAGGCCAAAACTAAACCCCTCCAACCCCGAAGGCTTTTATTACTATCGAGAACTGTTGGAGCACTTCAGCTCTGTGGAAGTTAGACTGACGGAGCCACTAAGAGAAGGAGGGCTGGATATTTTTGTTCTTTTCCTCTTCCTGACACTTGATATACTGTATGACATGAAAGAGATGCAGGACGTAAGATAGAAGAGTAAACAGGACTAATTCAGAAGCTGAAAAACTCTAAGAAAGGACAAATAATCTAATTTTGTCAGACAGTTTCTGTCAATAACAAGGTGGCGTCATTTCCTTAGAGCAGCAACTACTGTAATAACCCAGCTAATGAGTAAGAAATATCACAGGAACTAATAACAAGGGCTTCAGTGCACCATTAAGTGATTTCCTGTGATACAGTTTAACAATTGAAGAAGTGGATAGATATGTTGGGACAAAGACACTCTGCTCAAAAAAATGGAGAAGCACTGTCTTGCAGGAGTTGACAAAATGACAAAATGTTACCAAAGGCATCATGAGTCAAAACCTTAATTAATAAAATACAATATAATAATAAAGTTGTCTATTAAATAACCAAGAAAAGTAAAATAAAATAAAAATAAAGTTTAAACCTTTGCTTTTAAAGCATGTCATTACTTCTAGCATTACTTAGACATTTGTAAAATTAACTAAAGCATTTTAGCTAGCAAGCTAACAAGGTAACAAAGTTTAAGAGTTACCACTGAGGCTTAATTAGATTTTTTTTTGTTTAGCTCTACATTATGTGAGAAGAAACTTTACATCTTTTCACTTTACTTTACTTTACTTTTATGTACGGCAAAGATGACAATAAGGTAGATTTATGTCCATGGTAGTCCTTGATGAAGACCACAGACATGATTACAAAGATAGTTCCATGGTGTCTGTGAAGCTCAGGAGCATTCACGAGCTAGCTTTGTCATGGATAGCTTACCTTGTTAGCAAAAATGGTTTGGATTTTGTACTATATAAAAGGAAGCTTAAAGTGACTGTGAGAAAGTTAAAATACTTTTTATATGACCGTGCAACAGCTAAGTTAGAGCATGTTTGTGAGTAAACAATCAACTGTTTTATGCTAACATTTAGCTTCAGTTTTCTCTGCAAACTAAGTGATGATTTAAATGCTACTGAGTTTTTCCACAATGAAAATTTAAGATGCATTAATGGTTGTGTGATAAAAGTAATTCCTGCTGAACAGAGTAAAATGTTGCTTGTAAATACCAAAAGTTTCCTGAGACAGTTCGGACAACTTTTTCTGCTAATGTCACAGAATGTGCGTGTGCCTGTGGAGCACTGTTAGGAGCGAAGACAGTAACAAAAGAAAGAGGGATGCAGCAACAGTGGGAGAAAGAGAGAAAGGGAAAGAGGGAAGGATGAAAGCTGTCTCCACTTTAAAGTGGATTAGGGGCACACAGCGTTGAAACAATGGGAGGTGAAAAATCAAATTAGGCCTCCCCAAACATCAAACGAGGGAGGCCAGGAACAGCTAAGCTTCCTCTGCCGCTAATCTGTTGACTCAATGTGAACGATACACGCCGCTATTCACCGCTGAAGACAAGCTGTTCTGCTTCTCCTTGCCTCTGTGTGCTGTTTGACTTCTCTTCTCATCACTCCCCTTTTTCTGGTTTTTGCTTCTGTCTGCCTTGAGCCTATGGCTTCAAAGGCCCCAGTGCTGAGGTAGGTTACAGCTGAAGTCAAGCTAGAAAATGTTGAGTGCTGCAGATGATATTACGGGTACTATGCGTACTGAGAAAAATGGCCTTAGTTTGACTGTCTTGTCCTGCTTGATCTACCTTTTCCTGTCCTGTCTTTTCTGCAGTCCTGCTCCGTTCTGGTCTTTTGTATTTGCTCCTGCTTTTTCCACTCTCCTCATGTTTTGATTTTGTGCTCCTGTGTTCTCCTCAGTTCTGTTCTATGCTTCGCTTCCCTGCTGTCATTTGTTCTCCTCAGCTTTCCTCATTGCACATATTCCATATTTATATTCCCTACCCTGTCATCTTGTTTCTTCTCATCTCCTCCTGTCAGTTGTGCTTTTCCCCCTTGTGATCTGACTTCAGAGGAATGAAACTTACACACAAATGTACATATGAAGTCCATACAAAAACACAGATCTGAGTTCTGTGGCCCATAACTTGTCTGGGGCTGAATACCACTCAGGGACAAAAGAGGCAATCGGTGGTAGCAAAACAGACAGCATAAAACCTGAGAATGGAAGTAAAATAATGATGTCTTAACTTTGAACGCAAGAGATCCATAGTTCTGGTTTTGCTCTTAACTGCCTCAGCCCTTTTTAAAATCTCATGCTTACGGGTTCTTCCCCCAGGTCATTATGTACTTTTTCTCTCATTCTTTTTATACAACAACATACCTAAAATAAGTACGAGTAAAACTATCTTGCCTTGTTGGTGTGCATCCAGTATCAAGACTCTTCAATGCACACTCACTGTCTACATCTGGATGTCTGTGGCACTAGAGTTTCCTTGCAAAATGACTTTTTCTCCCTCTACCCCTCCCACAGCTCCCAGTAAAGAAGAAGAATGCCCCAGCAGCGATGCATGTTCCATTGTTCACGCTCTGCCTCCAATTTGCTCTCCACATTCTGCGGCCTCGGCCGAGACGTTACGCTGGCTTAAGGGACAAATCGCACACACAAAAAGGGAGAGAAAGAGAGAAAGACAGCGGTTGGGGGGGTGGCGGGGAAAAGATATGGAGAGATGAGAAGAGAGAGGGGGAGAGAAAAGGGCTAACTCTCTTCACAGCAATGCAATTATGGTCTGCATTTGAACCCAGTGGGGTTTTGTGGCAGCCTCTCTTGCTCTTTCTCTCTCCATCACTCTCTGTACTTTAGCGGCGAAGCTAATAGCCATAGCCGCAGCAATTTCTACGGTACATGACATTAACATGGTAGCGTGTCACCGACAAAGGGAGGCATTCAAAGGGACTTAGAAAAGAGCAGCGGTTTCGCCTGGTTAAGTAGGCCTCAACCTGCCAAGACGGCAGGACAGACAGACAGCTAGTGTGTTTATTACCAGAGCCACCTAGGGAGAGAAGAGGATGAGTGAACAAAGTGCAAAGGAGAAGATAAATGAATCGGTCAGACAGAGAAAAGCAGTAGCATCCTATTTGCAATAGTGTCCTTGCTCTAGCTCTTTAGCTCTGTTACAAGTGGCTCTTTAAATATGCACAACTATAAAGAAGGAAGCATCTGCATGAGTGAGTGAAACCTTACCCCTCATGTCCAAAGAATGTAGACGCTTTAAATGATGCTATAAAACAACACTATACAGGGAATAGCACTGCACATAGGATTGAGTTTCATTTTACATATGAGTAAAATTCAACACATAACTTGGACCACCAACAAGGACAGCTGCTCGCTCTGCTAGCACTAAGCGTCTTTATACAAGCAGAAATATATGATGGCAGTGACCATAAGAATGAGTGTCTGTCTGTGTGTGTGTGTGTGTGTGTGTGTGTGTGTGTGTGAGAAACAGGTGGCCAATTTTATAATTTGACATACGGTAGCAATGATTTTTTTTTTCTCTCTATTTGAGTGTTACCCTGACTAATTCGAGTGGACATATGTTGCCTTAACGCCAGATTCTCCACCAGCCATGACATGAAAATCCAGTAAAAAACACTCTGCAACTCAATGAATGTACCTCACACACACAAATATATTATAGGAATTTGGCATTTCTTTCAAAATATCTGGATGTATAGCTGCTTATATGGTTGTCTGAGGTAAAATCAAGTTTGGAATAAAGAATAAAAGTATCTTAGCTTCTGACATCTTAACTTCTGACTTCTTTATACTATTTTTTAATGTGTATATTGCACTCAATTGATTTTTTACACCATTTCAATGCATATCAGTGTATGAACTTCCTTTTCTGATATTACTGTGAGCTTTTATAGTTTTTATATAAATTTTGGTTTGCATTTTTAAAGGATAACTATACTTAGCTTCGTGTTTGTTTTGGTGATGGTTCTGTCTCTGAAAAACACACACACACATAAACACACATCTTTTGCAGGACGTGTGAGGTTAAAATGGGGGGAGATGAGCAGAAGGCAGAGTTAGTAAGTGGCCGTGGGTTTAACACAAAAGACGTTTTCCAAAAGAGAAAGTTGGGTCGGCACAAAGAGAAAAAGCGACGAAGGAGCAAAACGGCTGCCTGGACACAGAGGAGGAGGAGGAGGTGGAGGTGGAGGCTAAAAGCAGGGTAAACTCCCACATTCATACACACACACACACAACAAGGGAACCCCCGCTCCATTCAAAAGACCATCTGTGGCTTGAAATGGATGAGTGTTGTGTGTGTGTGTGTTCAAAAACATTTCTGTTTTAATTCTTGTGCCTCCCAAACGGGCGGAGCTGAGAGGGGAGGAAGGGAGGAGGAGAGGGAGGCAGGCGTGAAAAGGTCCTGCTTCTGCGTCCTATCACTTTCTTTAAAAAAAAGGGAACACCGTAAACAAATGAAAAGGAGATACAGGGTGTGTGTGTGTGTGTATGTGTGTGTGTGTGTGTGTGTGTGTGTGTGTGTGTGTGCATGTGTGTGTGAGGGCCCCTATAACATAGAGCCATCTACACAGACCAAATTACACGGGGCGAGCTGGACAGACACAGCTATTTTGTTAACAAAACCACTCTGAAATGTGGCATTAGGGATACACAGAGTGACTAACTGGGACAGACATTAAGGGCCAGTTTAGGAAATCCACCATGTCCCACTTGTTAAAAAAACACAATTAATGCTTTAGTGGCTAAACTGGCCTAAAGTCACTTTAAGCATATATGCTGCTACCACATTCTTGAGTACAGACCTAAAAAATTACTTTTTCTCAATATACACAGTTTAGTATAATATTCTTTTCTTTTTATTTTAAAGTTTCCTAACTGTTTTTTATAGCTTTGGTAATTTTTTAACATTCTCATAGAGATTAACATTGTGTTGATGGTCGTTAATAGCACTATGATGCTTACATCATATTTTAGTTATTAGTCAAAAGCCTTAGTTTTATGGTGGTATTGCTAAAAATATTAAAGTGTAACCAAAATCATGATATATTTTATAAATTTTGGTAATTTTAAGATATTAAAAATTCTTTTGAAACTGAATTATATTTTATTTATCAGCCACATTATGAAAATATTATTTCAGCATCCTTTTATTAATATTCTGAAATGCACTGATAAAATTGATTTACAAAAGTGTTTCTCAAAATGAGTAATTTATGAAAAAAATGTTAACAAGATACTCCTTTAAATGGTTTGACTAAACTTGTTTTTGTCTTTGCCTTCGGCTCGCTCTCTATCCCTGCTTTCCTCTCTCTGTTGTTGTCTCCCTCTCTCCAGATTGAGTGCTTCCAATTCATTTCCACCCCCCCTCCATGTCAATTAATTAAGTGCACGCTTTTCTTTAGCTGTGCACGCCAATTAGCATGAGATAAATATGCATTAGTCAAATTATCTTGTCTTGTCATTTTCCCCCGTCGTACCCCCTGCACCTCTGTCTGATGTTAACGGTAATTTGCATCATGAGTATTTTTAAATGTGTGTTAATTAGGCTCAGGTATTAGGTCTTACCTTCACGCGGGACCTGAGGAACGTGTTCAAGTACTTTTTCAGCCATGGGAACCTGACATATTTTAATTAAAGGATATAAATGAGTTGAAAGAGGGAGGTGTTTGCATGTTGCATGAGCAGATGGTCAAATTCGAAGCTAAATGTATATAAAAATATAAATTTAAATTGTTCATTTCACCTCTTGTTATCACATGTAAAAGCCTCTGTAGTCAGATAGTAAAAGTGATGCAGAAATATCATTATTAATAGCAGTATGTTTGTTAAAATGTGCTATTTCTAAGAATACATCAAGGATTTGGGGCCTTTCCAGTCCAACATTTAAAAGCTTAAAAGCAATGTAATACACTTGTAAAACCGAAAAATGTGATCCCTTCCCATAACATGATGCCAATGGCCATCTCCAAACTTCCTGCGAGATAATCAAATAATGGGCCCAGAAGTCGATTTTCTCTAACAGGCGTAGGGGCAATTCAAACGATAGACTTCATAGCATTACATCACTCACAGAGCACTCTGACAAGCCATTTACTGACAATGAATTACCTCACTACCCATAAAAACTAAACTAATGTGAAATATCACATATTTTAATCAACTTGGAGGAAGGGGAAAAAAGTATTGCTCTTCTCAAATATTTGGACCAAGGCCGGACATTTTGGTGGCAAGCCTTAATTAAATTAACGTGGGACCATATTTGATTTGTGCCCATTAAAAACTCTGGGCTTTATGGCGTAATTCCTAAAAAGTATCACGAGAGGTTAACGACTTGTAGAAAAGGACTGTGCAGGTTTTATAATTACATTTGGACAGTGTTTTATTGTCTAAAACTAAATCCAGGAAAGTGATTTTTCCACAGGTTCTCCCAGTGCGACTCTGCATTAAATCAAAGGAGGATCATCTAAAGGACACGGGGCTTCATTTAGTGTTTCTGTAAAACTAAGTAAGGAGAGGAAGAGGAGGATGGATTGGCTGTCTGCACCGAATACATTCTCCCTCACACATACACCCGCAGTAGAGAGCACAGTCTCAATAGGAACTTACTCTTAAAGAAATCAATTATCTCTAGAAGAAACTAATAACATTTTAGAAAGATAGATATTGCAGGAACACATTGCTATAGGAATATTATAATTAAATTGTATCATAATTCACTATGGAGGCAATTTAAGCAACAGACACAAAATTCACACAATACACACAATATGAATTAGCAACATGACTACAAATATTTTTTATAAGTTTTAACAATTTGAAAAAGATTTTTTGGGTTAGGTTTTTTTTTAAATTTTCTCTGTCTAAATGTGTTAGTCTATTTCTGAATATTTTCTTTAAAATGGGATCACAAACATTTAGGTTTGTTGTTGCTGTTGTTGTTTTAAAGGTTCAGCGATGTTCATTTGCATGTGAATGGCTCTCAAGGACAATACAGCAACATGTCAACTAGTGTAACACTGTGTTTCACTGGTGTTTTGGATAAATAGTTTTAGAACAACAATTCAGCTCTGTGGCATGAAAGAATACGCTTTATCGGGGTTTGGCTGCACATAAAATTCTTGAATAAAACCAATCATTGCTAGAATTACACTTTTTGTGGGACAGTTATCAAATTATGGAATTATAATGTGGAATTTATCAGATTACAACCACGAATCCTTTTCAGTAGACTAATCTAAGAAGATTCCTTAAGAATTGAGGCTTAAAATCATTTCAGGACGGCTCAGATTCATCAATGGACTCTATGGGATTTTGTAAGAGAAAGACAGACTGAGAGCTTCATGAAGTCCAACAAGAAGCAAAGGACGTCTCTCTGACTGAAGCTGGTTTGCTGAGCACTAAATTCTCTCACATAACAAAGCCTGAATGGCTGAGAAAGAAACTTCTGCGTACTGTCAGTGTGTGTGTGTGTGTGCGCGCGTGTGTGTGTGTGTGAGCACTCTTCTATCCTGACGTCCGCAGCCCAATGTCCAAGCTGACAGGACCTCCCACCCTCTCCCTCTCTCTGTCTGCCCCCCCATCACCTCTCTATCCATTATCATTTGTCCAGACTGAGCATGCATCATCTGCCTTAACTTTTAGGGGATGCACTCACTCAAAATGCAAATTTTCAGTCCACCATTTTTCTTGATGAGCTACTTGTTACTTGGTTTGTGTGCATTGGTGTGTGTGTGTGTCTGTGTGTGTGTGTGTGTGTGTGTGCTGGGAAAGCAGGGGGTCTATCCTGACCATTCAGTGAAAGAAAAGCTTGTCAGCATTATCAGCTTTCCCTCTCGAAACCAGAGGTCATTTAGTGCTTTGTGCACAGGGAATTGGACCCCTGACACTGCAGAATTAGAGCCTTGCTCAACTGTCCTCACTGGATTTTGGTTAAAATGGGTAACAAATGCATTTCATGTCCATCATTTTAAAACGTTTAAGATGAGAATTGCAATTTTTTTCCAATTAGAAATAAAAAAATACAGAAAGAAAGTTTATATGGGTGTATAGAAAGTAGAGCAAAGAAACCCATTTACATTTAGGATATCACACATTGCTTTTTTTATAAGTCACCATAGTTCTGATAATCCAAAATAATAAAAATGTCAACTTACTAAGTACAGAAGTTATATTTATTTCAAAAATGTAGAAGTCTGGAAAAATAGGCAGAGAGAGGAAACTGAGAGGTGTTGGTGGACAGAGCAGAGGGGATGGGTCAGTATGTGCTTGCATGTCAGTGTGTTTGTGTGTGCGTGTGAGTGTGTTTGTGCATGTGTGTGTGCATGAGTGTGTGTGTTTGTGTGTGTGTGTGTGTGTGTGTATGGGGGTTGTGTGAAAGGCAGAAACAGGGGTGCCCGATGGAAGCTGAATGCCACCACCCAGTAGGCCGTGAAATCAGAAACCCTTGCCAACAAGACAGCCACCCGCACACCAGCCGTCACTCAGTGTGTGTGTGTGTGCAGCAGGGCTCCTCTAGGGAAAGCGCAGTCATGCAAGGTATCAACCAGCTCCTCCTCCTGCTATATCCTGTCACTCCCTGTCCTCCTTTCTCCTCCTCCTGATCTCCACGGCACTTCATGTCCATCCTGCATTGGTTTCTGTCTGTGTTACAGCTCTGTTATTTCTAAGGATTTCACTCTTATTTGACTCAAATCTGAGAAGTTGTATTCTGTCTGTTTACTCATGAGAGCCTTAGCATGTTCAAAGAGATGACTGAAAGTGTTTATGAAAAAGATTAAAGTAGATGAAGATTTTAAGGGGAAGAAAGCTGCTTCCTTAATAAAAGACAAATGTTGGCCAATTGCAAACAAACTTCTCCCTCTTACTTCAAAAACAAAAAAACATTACACAACCTGAGATTGCAGTAAATCATATTTTGTGCAACTGAGAAAAAATTCACACTGAAATTAAAAAAAGGCCAAAAGCTATAAAATGTCATTATTGTACTGCTTTATTGTTTTTATTTTTTCTTTATTTTTTAATGTAGT
Source organism: Ctenochaetus hawaiiensis (assembly GCA_029783645.1). NCBI lineage: Eukaryota > Metazoa > Chordata > Actinopteri > Acanthuriformes > Acanthuridae > Ctenochaetus > Ctenochaetus hawaiiensis. Next base: position 3,973,330 of record JAPZDY010000004.1, on the reverse strand, counting down.
TGTGGTCAAGAAATTACTCCCATTGAATGAAATGATTCATTGAAACCCGATGTCTAAAATGCTTCTATAACAGATCCAGTTCATTTAAACACACATTGTGTAAAAGGATAAAAGAGAGCCCATGAATATGCAAACTGAAAAGGTTGGTGTGTCAAAGCAGTGCTGTAAAAAAAAACACCTGTTTCTAATGCTGACTTCTATTGTTCTCTTTTTTTTTGTTCTCTCGAAGTAAAACAGCATTTTGCTTGCATGTTAAGTTTCCTTAACTCCCTATTTTCCTTCCCTGGTTTTACAAAAAAAGGAAAAATGTTCTGAAAATGTCCCCCCATTAACCCCCCTCCTCTCCTCTCTGTCTGTCTTTTCTTTTCTCCTTTAACAAACTCTCCTCTTTTCTTGGTGTCTCGGTTAGCAGGCCTGATTACCATGCTGCCGGTGACTTTTCCCCTCTCGTCTCACTCTCACTCTTTCTAAAGGGTACTTAATAAAATTCTGAGTCTGGTCTCCGTGAGTGTGTGTGTGTGTGTGTGTGTGTGAGAGAGAGAGAGAGAGAGAAAGACTTTTCTCTTGTTTTGTTTCTCCCTCTTTCTCTAAAGGGTACTTAATAAAATCTGAGTCCTGCTAGGCCATGTCACAAAAGCATGGCACGTCTCTCTCTCTCTCTCTCTCTCTCTCTCTCTCTCACACACACACACACACACACACACA
>JAPZDY010000004.1:3955365-3971621 GCA_029783645.1 Ctenochaetus hawaiiensis | reverse complement strand
GGGATAATGTACCGGCACTTGTCAGACATGTTTCCCAGCTGAGGCAGAAAGAAGAAAAATGTTTATTCTGTAGCTCTCTAATTATTTAGGGGGTTAGGGATTCATCTGTAACAACCAAATACGGTGTTTCTTCCTGCTGTAAGACTAATGGCTTTAGTATTAATGAAAGTCTTTCTTTCCCACAATGAGAAATTAATCAAGGATAGAGAGGGAGAAGGAAGATATTAAAAGTTTAACTGAGGTTAAGTAATGAGTTATTCTCTCAGAAAGCATTAGAAAAAGATAAACTCTTCCAGACTGAGAGTTCTGCTTATGCACTGTTTCGACTAGGACGTCACAAAAAGAAGCATTATAGATAAAAGACAGATGAAAGAAAAAGAAAGAAAGAAAGACAGATAACAGAACAAAGGCAAGAAGAATTGAAGTGCTAGGAGAATAGAAGGATAATAGAAAAGAAATAAAGAAGAAAAGAAGAGGAGGAAAAGGAGAAAAATAAGAACGTTAAATGAAATAAGTGAGGAAGAAAGCTGGAAGCTCAAGAACAGAGGGAAGAAGTCAAAATGCAAGGAAAAATAAGTAGGAAGATACGAGGATGGGGGCAGGTATCAAAAAGAAAAGGCAAATGAAAGAAAGGAAGGAAAAAGTTCAATGAGAAAAGAAAAGGGGAAGAAACTGTGGGAGATTAAAAAAAGAGACAAAAGAAATAATAAAAGAAATAATGAAGGTAAGTTAAGAGTTAAGTGATTTCCTCTTTGTACGTTAAAAGGGATTCGATAAAAAGAAAAATGAGGGGGACAAAGGAGGAAGAAACTCTCCACATCTACCATCACCTTCCTCTCCTCTCCCTGCTGACACCCTCCTCTTTCCTTCCCCTTTCTTCCTCTCCCCCTCACTCGCTCATACTCCCTTCACTGTTAAATTATTCAGGGCCACTTCTGCAGCATGCTTGATTAAGTTTTCATTTCTGCAAATTACCATTCGGAAACACGCCGTGCTACTGAATCACATAACCACTACAAGCTACAAGACTGTTTACCTGCTGTTATGCAGAGAGAGAGAGGAAGACATGCAAAGAGAAACAAAGGCAGCATAAATGACTGCATTATACCTTAATCATTTCTTTGTATTGTTGTCATCTTTATGTATTGTAAACCACTCTGTCAACACATTCATTCATTCGAGTAAGGCATTGTTCAATTAGATTACAAGCCGAAAAGGGACAATAAAGAAGAAATAGAGAAAGAACGGGATAACAGATGTAAAGGCGGAGTGAGGTGGAGGGCTCTAATCTACTGTACATACATAGTGATGTACTCTGATTGCACAAACAGTCAATAGGCCCCATCAAGAAGAACAATGAGGGGGAGACCAAACATTTCGCACCCAGTTAAACCCCTATTAGTGGGAATGCACTGTAGTCACTTTTTAACCGTTTGAAGTGTCCAGCAAGAGAAACCTTCAATGCAACTGAGAAGAATTTCTCTACTCCACTAATTGAGATTCAACCTGCTTGCACAAGTGGAAATGTAATAGCAGATTAGTACACTGCTCTATGCACAGGGAGATAAAAATCGAAACTTAAAGCAGCAGGAGTATAAGCAGGAATGCGATGGAGGAAAATAGTATGTGTGAAGTTATTCATTCATATTAAATAAAAGGCAAATATAAAAATCAGTGAAAAAAATTCTGCTCATTGTATAAAATAGCCTAAGAAAATACATCAAGGTGAGCTAATGCAGTCTGAGGCCTGAGCAATTGTCCCCTCAGACCTCAGCTTCTGCCTGGCATCCTGCATGCCTAACAGCCCATCATGACTATGATCAGCAGCTAGAGGGGATCCTCGGGGTGCCACGTAAGCGGCAGTTAGGGAAATGACGGTGGTTAGGATGAAGAACATGCATGTTTAGACCTTGGGGAAGAAGTGGAGGGGGTTTGGGCTTGATTGTGTATTCCTGTATCTGCAGGTGTACTGGAGGGTAGGAACCCCATCCATATCGTTGTTTCTGGGTGTATGGTATGATTAGGGAAGGGCAAAATCCTAGTAGGAGTGAGGACAACGGCTGTGTGTAATGCATATGTTCATGTGCACGTAGTGGGTTTGCAGGAGTGTGTGCACTGTGCGTGTAACAAAGAGGTCTCTGAGGCCCTCCAGCAGGTATCCAGCTCTCGTGAATCAACCTATAAATTCCACTGAAAACCCTGATCCAGACCCCTATGGAAATTACACCGCAATTATTAGCAAACACACAAACAAACACAAGCGCACACACATTCACCTGCAAGTCTTCCTTTTCTTACGCCTCATTACCGCTAATATTGCTTCACATAGGTAGATTTACGATTGGGCATGTGTACAGACAGCTAATCAGCAACAGACCACAAAAGGCCCCTCTGTGGCTGCAAGATAAAGATAAGCATCAGGCCATTCACACACATACACACACACACACACACACACCTGTAGCTAGCAGATAGACGCAGGCCTTTCATGGTAGAAACAACAGGTTCTGATTTACTACTTTGGATAACAGCAGCAAAATGCCTACTGATTATACTCCCCTCACTCTGTGTGTGTGAGTGTGTGTGTGTGTGTGCCTAGGAGAGAGTGGAAAAGCAGTTGATTTGTGTGATCCCTCTGATGAAAGCAATCCGTCACTCGGTAGCTACACTTGTGTCGGTCGCTATCATGTACGGCTGCATCTGTGTGTGTTGTAAGTTCTGTATGTAAAGGTTGTGTTGTAGATTTATGGTCCTCTCCCATGGCGAAACACCCGACACGGTTCCTCCTGTACTGACTGACAATGGACGCTGGATTAACGGTCCGCCTTCAGCCGTCCTCTCGTCCCTTCCTCTCCCTCCCTTCTTCATTCTCTGCCATCGCCGCGTCTCTCTGCTTGTTAAAATCCAGCTCCTAATTAGCGCTTGTGGAGCCTGGTGATATACTATCTGCTATCTTTCTTACACATGCTGAAGAAAAGGAGACATTTATTTTAGTGGTCTTTTGGTCTTTCTCTTTTCTTGCTGGTGTCGCCTGGACAGCGTCTGATTCCTTATCTGCTCCGCTCCCTCTCTCACTGTCCTTTGTTCTCCATTTAGCACTTTTGTTCTTTTTCTCCCTGCTTGACTGTTGCTATGTCAAATTAGGCCGTGTTCAGACCACCATTAACACTGTTTAAAAAAAAAAAAAAGTAGCCTCCCCATCCATTTCAGTGACACAATTGCGTTGGCGCAGCAGGGATCTGTCACAGAGGACTATGACAAAGAACAGAGAATTGTCTGGCAGCAGGTTTTATTTTGTTTTGCTTTGTTTTGTTTGTTAACCTGGCTCAAGTTTTTGGAATGTCATCCGGAACTGCATTACACTGGCTCTTATTTTCCTTTGACGGGTATGTGTGTGGTATCCACCTTGCCTGCCACTTGCTTACCACTCTTTACTCTCGAAGGATTATGCAGGGAGTCAACTGAATTGCTTTCTAACACAAACGAATGCCTTGTGGCCTAAACAGAGAGGATCATTCCGTATAAAAACAGCTTTCGAGCAGTGGCAGATGGTGGAAGGAGTGATTTACCATTGGAAAAGTCAGCAGAAACACAAAGAACCACCAAGTTCTTGAGTCCTCTTTGGTATGTATCTCCATCAGCGGAGGGGACAAGAGAAGACCATGAAAAAGTTTTGTGTTTGTTTATATCTGTGTCAAACAAAATGTGGACTGAGAAGATTCAGTGCGTGCCATTGTCACAAGATTACAGATGCCAACAAAATAAAGTAAAATGATGTCAGCGAAACAAAAGAATATGTGCTCGCACACAAATTATTGTATGTGCAATGGATGCATGCGCTGGTCCTGCCCCTCTTCTGGTTCTTTTCATCAATAATAAGGTCTTTCAGCTTTAAATTGGAATTTTCACCTCATTTAAAAGTATGGATTACATTACATTTGGCACAGTTTGTCACAGTGTCACTATGACTCCAGGGTTTGGGGTCAGGGGAGAAACATGTAAAGCTGGTTGTGCGACACAGTCATAAAAGTTCACTGGGAAAGTTGCTAAATACAAAAATATCAAGGAGAATGCCTTAAAAAAGTGGCAAAGTGACATTATGATCCATCACAGGTTGCGCGGAGGGGATTTTTTAAAACATTTATTTGCATTAACTATATCACCGTTGCATGTAACTTAAACCATTGAATAATCTAATGTTTTGTTAAAGGGACATACAGCAGCAGCTTTGATCTTTGCTTTTCACTCTCCTTTTCTTTTTTGCTGTATGTATCTGCATCTCTCTCCCTCCTCTCTGCTCTTCCTCTCTCTCTCTTTCTCCCCTTCTGTCTCTCTTTCTCAGCGCTGAGGCCATAGATCTCTCTAACAGGCACTATCTGCAGCCCTAAGCCCTAATGAGGCATCATAAGGCGAACAGTTTGCAGCAGCGCCGCGCTCCTCTTTTATTTGCCAAACCATATCTCTTCCTCTCCCCCCTCCCGACTGCCCTCTCCTCGTCTCTCAATTGCTCTATCAGTCTGCCCTGCTCGCCGTATCTCTCCCTCTCTGTCTCTTTCCTCCCCTCCTTCTCTCTATCTCCTCCCTTTCTCTCTCTCTCTCTCTCTCTCTTTTGCGCTTTCCGCCATTGTGTTTTATCTCTCTTCTCATTCACCCGTTGAGCTCCCCTCTCCCCTCTCCCTGTCGTGGTGGTTTGAATCATATCTGGCCGTCTACATATGCTAAAGCCTGTGTAATTACAGCAGCTCTTAAATAAAGACACGCTACTAAAGCTGTCGGCAGGAATCACAGCCAAACAAGGCAGGAGGGGCCTCCCAGCAGCAACAAAGCTGTCATAGATAGCTATGGATTTATCACCACTAAGGATGAGGGGAGAGGGAAGGAGTGAAAAATATATTTCACATATTGTCTGAGACATAGCAGAGGGTAAATCCACCTACTCTAAAGTTTAATCATGTTTTCATTTGGTGGGGGGGGGGGTGTGAGAAAATGAAATGAGATGGGTGGACAAAGACAAAACTCAATACAAGAGGGGGAAAGGGAGTAAGTGAGGCAGACAATCGGTGTAAGAGAATGTTGTGAAAAAAGCTGAAAATGATGGTTTGTATTCAGGTCCGACCCAAAGTTTTTATATTTCTTTAAGTGGAATATTGTCAAAGCTTTGACGGATCGCATAATTCACGACACATTCTGAATAAAAAGGGCTTTATTGTGGGTCGAGAAATGCTTTATAAACCTTTTTTCATGATAGAGTGATTAAAATCAAGGCAAAACCCTTTAAATAAAACTGGACTTAAAGGGAGCTCAAAAATGCTACATCATCCTCAGATGGACAATCCTGTTTATTCCCGATTTAAACATTTTTACACATTCAAACAAATATCACTGGTCACAAAACACGATCTGCCTCTAATACACAAAGGAAACTAAATCAAGTAAAAACAGTCTTTTTAAAATGTACTTCCCTGTTTGAATAAAAAGAAAAACTTGAGGGGGGTGTGTATGTCCAAATGAGCATCAGAACAATACATTGTGGTAAAATACCGCTCACTTCACCCCAGTTCTTGGCAAGAAACACTGCATGCGTTATCAATCTCTTCCCCTTGTGACAGCTCTTTAAAACAACACAATGTCAGAAAGTCTCCATTCCATAAAACAATTTCTTTCCTGCCAAACAAAGACGTCTATTCAAGCCTAACATGTCTCTGCTGTGTCTCAGTCATAAAGTTCTCCTGTCTGTCAAAACGCAACAGCTAAAGTCAATATTATCCATGCATCCCTGCTTTTAGGGATGAATTTTAAGCGTTCTGCTTCTGTATATCATGTGTCTGTCCTTGAACCTGGACTGACTGCGACTAAATGAGAGATCCATGTGATGGGCTGCTGCTCATGCTGGTTTTGATGTTTTTCTCCACAATTTCCTAAACCTTCTTCAACTATTTCATCTCATTTGGGCTGCAGGGATCCAAACCGTTTTTTTTCTTCACCTCCTCTGTTTATGTTGTCCGGTTTCTCCTGCTTTAACCTCCTTCCATTTCTTTTAGAGACACATCATCATCATCTGACCTATTGTTCATGTTGTCCTCACACATTTCTGTCCTGAATCCACCAACCAGCCGTCTTTCTCTTTACTCATCCTCTCTCATCTGCCTCCATCTCTTCATCTTCCACCCTCATCCTCATCCTCCTCCATTTCTCCCTCTCTCTTTCCGTCTCGACTTGTGTAATTCATCAGTGCGAGCAGCAGTACAGATTGATCAGCCTCTAAAGGCACTGCTGTGTGTGCTGCTGATGTAGCAGTAACCTCTGCTGAATAGTGAGCAGTGTGTCTGTGTGTGTGTGTTTGTGTGTGTGTGTGGGTCGGTGTGTTTATGTGACCGGCACCAGGGGAAAGTGGAGGGGACATTTTTTTAAAATGTATTAATCGTTGTGGTAACAGGGGATGAGAGTGGTTGAGACAGGCCCATCTTTTGAGAGAAGAACCATATGTGACACATACACACACACATGCCTACACACACACAGACACACACACACACGTGGCTGCATTCTAATAACCCGAGGGTTCAGCCCAAGTGCTTTACACCCTGATATCAGCCAATGAACACACATACTGACACCCCAGATACAATCCTCACCACACACATACAAACACACACCACCTATGGGGAAATACAAGGCAATTTATCACTAATCACTAGACTCCCTAACTTTGTATTCATCTGGATTTCCTATGATTAATAGCTTTCCGCAGCAAACTTTATCTCCCTGAAAACTGTGTTTGAGTGTGTGCGTGCGTGTGTTTGGAAGTAAGTGCTCTACAGTATAAGCAGACATAAACCAGTGTTTAATTGTTTGGGGAGAGAATGTTGGATTAGCCACAAGATTACTTCTTCAATTGCATCTTTCTCTTTCTTTTTTCCTCTCCCCACCTCTTTGCATTCTTTCTCCATCACTCTTTTGTATTTTTGCACTCCATCCGGCAGGATATGGGAAGGGGGAGGGAGGGGGGTTGAAGAAAAGAGAGGAAGAGAGGAAGGAGATATTGAAGGAGGTCTTTAGTGCTTTTCAGTTTCTTCCCTTCTCTTTTATACTCATTTGTTTCTCTTTCTTTTTGCTTCCTAAGTCTAACTGAAGAGTTAAACATAAACATGCATCATTACAACTGTACAGATTCCCGCACAGGTAAACAGGAAAGGGCCATGGCTGTTGTTAAAGAAGCTCCACTCAACAATATCATCAGGGCTGAAATTTTAAAGATAACCTTTTTTAAAAACACTTTCTTATTTATTGAGCTTGTAGCCTTAACAATATTTAAGGAGATCTTGATTAATATGACCAAAATCTGCACTGTATTACATGAGATTTTGCACAACGTTCAGCCATTTAAGGATCACTTAAAGTTGCTAGAATGGATTTAAATCTTTTTATTAACATTTACCACTTTGGTGTTTGACTGCAGAGCGTGTGTGGTCGAGCTTTCTGCAAGATTAGCGAGGAGGTCATGAAGTGTGTGGAGGAGGTGGAGCAATAGGGAAGAGAAGACGAGAGGAGGAGGCCAGAGAGGGAGCGAGGGATGAGGGCGACAGAGGAGAGGAAGCAGAGGAGCTGATGAGAGAAGGAGAGGTGACAAGGCTTCGGGGACAGACAGGGACATGAATAATTTATCAACACTTCTGATGGACAGATTAGGGGAAAAAATGAAGAGAGATGAAGCAAGGGGGGGGGGGCGAGATTGAAAGCAGAGGAAGGGGAGGAATAAAATGACAAACAGAAAGAGAAGAAGAAAGCAAGTGAAGGGTGGAGGGGCCACACACTGGAGCTCTTTGATCCTAACAAACCCCTCTCACCCTGACACCACCATGCCATCTGTGGCCCGCACTGTGTGTGTGTGTGTGTGTGTGTGTGTGTGTGTGTGCATTTGTGTGTGTGAGGGAGAAAAACAGAGGAGACAGTGACAGACGAAACAAGGAGAGGAAAACAGAAATGGTGTGCATGTTGTGTTTTTACGATCTCAATCTGCTTCAGTCACAAATTTAAACCTGAGCTTTATTCTATATGCTTGGATCATAATGTGATGGCATTTAGTGAAATACCACAAAGGGACAAAGTCCATTAAGAGATGCAGTAATAAATATAACATAACATTTATACTGTATGTTAGCTGATCAACTTTAACTCATCCTTCGTCTTTCCATCACTGTGTGCTTAACAGCCACATACGATCAACATTAATAACTTCCCATGATGCCATCTGGTAGGTTTTCAGGCCACATCCCAAACACCGCATTACATCTCAGATTATTACATTTATAGAGCACAGCGTTGCCAGTTGTGCACCATTTAACTGAGGCCTCCAGCTATAATGATGCTCTGTTTAGGTAATAAAAATTAATAGCATAATTTGGGTGTCATACACTCTTAAAGCTCCAGGATTCTAAATATTTAAACGTGGTCTTGGTTAATTTGTCAACCCCTTTGGTCAAATGCCACAATTAGCATTCTGACCACTTATTGATGTGTGTGTGGATGTGAGGTGATGGATGCCTGATGCCAGACATCACAAACCAGCCACCTCAGTGTGTCATGAGTGTATTGATGGAGAATTATGAATGCAGTGACGACAGGACAGGGGTGGTCAATTCGCCCTGAGGTGCTAAATGCATTTACTCCACAGATCGCACATACACATGCACACACACACACACACACACACACGCATGTTTTCTGCCTGTCTACAATCTGTCTTGCTTGTTCACCTGCTTTGACTTTCACATGTTCTTTTTGTCCTCTCTCATTTTCTCTTCTCGTTCCTCCGACGAGCCTCCCGATGCACCTGCCTTTCATTACTGCAGCCGGCACTTTTCAGCTTATACCACTGACCGTGTCTGCGTGTGTGCTGGCAGGAGCAGGGTCAGCGTGATGTCAACATTATACCGCGGCCCCTTCCACGCTGCAGACATGAGCCCCTCTATGTAGAAGTCTTTACCTCCCAAACCACAGACTCCCCTCCGACAAACACGCAAACCGCCATGACCGGTTGCCCCGAGCGACCGGCTATTACTAAAAACATCGCGCTGTGCTTGTCTGCCAGGTCGCAGGACATGTGCCCCAACAGTGAGCACACACACAAACACACATACATGCAACCAGCCCTCCTGACATTGATGCAAAGTCGATGTAGTTTTTATTCCCGTGCGAGTCAAATCTTTCTTTTACTAAATGGTTTTAAAGCCGCACTGAGCAACATTTTAGTGTAAGGAATACGTCAAATGAATCTGTGTAATGTGACAGGTGCTGTTTGTGGGGATAAACCTGCAGAGAACTATCAACACAATCTGTAATTTCCCTCATCTCTGTGGATCTTTTTGCATCATTTAGCCAACAGTTTTTCCAGCATTTCCAGACACAGCAGGCAGCTATTTTCAGTGAAGAAGTGTAGATAAACTCACTGTATGCTTTGTATGCCCAAACCAACAAAGTCTGCAACAGTCTGGAACATTTAGCTGATAACAAGTCTAGTGCATTACAAAGTGCAAAAGAGAGTCAAAAGGAGAGTTTATTATGCAACTTAACATTTGCTGACTCTTAATAATAATGCTTAAGTTTTCTATATCTTCTTGGCATGTAAAAAAAAAGAAAGTTTTAGAAAAAAACAAGGTACAAAAACTTAAATAGCCAGTGTTGAGATCCATTTTCATACTTTTTACAGAGCCACCTAGTCGTTTCCCACGCCTGCAGTCATCACATAAGAGAGGCTAAGAACAAACACATTTCAGCTCCCTGCATCACACACTAACATGAGACTATTAATCTCCTCATTTTGCTCTCAGAAAGAATACAATTTACTGTATTTCACCAAATGCTGAACTTAAACACAGGCAGTGATGCTACTCATGTTTTTATGTTGTAACTGCTTGGATGCTAAAAGTTATTTTGCCCCATGTTTGCCTTTTGGTTGAATAAAAGAAAAAAGTATCTTGTTTCATATTACACAGATGTTTGATCATGTGTTCCTTGTGAGGGTATATTTCTCTGTAGATTTGCTATTAGAGCCCACCCTGCTTTGTAAATTTAATGATGAGTTCAGAGCAGATCTGTTTTGCTTTGTTTCCTCTGTAGTGTGGTCTTGTGAAGCATACAGAGACAGTTCCCATCAGTTACCCCTGCAGTTACTTCACAGTCTTTGGTTACCCACAGCAAAAAGCTTTAGTTAAAACCATCTTCACCATGATTCAGGGGGTCGATTTTAATCTTCCCACCACTGGCCTTTAGCTCCTGACCCAGTCTTTGCGCGACACTGCTTTGACAATTACATAAAAGTACACACAGGGTTCCTAACAGACTGCAGAGCCCCCACTGCTGACATCCCTTAGGTCATTAGACATCTTCCTGGAAAAGAAGACGGCGCTAACAAGTGCAGAGCGAGCTTTAATATGGTGTTAAGACGAGAGAAAAGCTGAACGCTGGTCTCTGTGGCTGGCTTGGTTTGTGTTTTTTCACCCACTGGCTTTTATTTTCTTCCAGGACCAGAGCTGAGTATGAAACAGACAGGAAACAGAGCAAGACAGATAAAAAACCCTAAAGAACAGCAAACTAGGTCAGAGCGTGTTTCAGGATCTGTGCCTCTCACTTGCTGAAATAATCTCTGTTTCGCTGTGGCGTCTATGTGGAGTTTCATTGATTACACAATCAAATATATTTTATCTTATTCGACGACGCCGCAGGAACAAGGCTTTGTGTGTATAAAGGAAGCAAGGAAGAAAGATCAGGCTGTGTTAAGCACTTGTGCACTCGCGCACACATGCACATCCTTGCATACACACATACACACACCCTCCCCTGTTGGGTGTAGAGGAGAATCAATATGTCTTTGAATGAGGGTCAGAAGGGTTGTCTGCCCAGAGAGAGCTGACAGATTTGCTCTCTTTTGCTCTGCTAAGCCCTGCCTGCTTCTAAAACCCCCTGACACACACACACACACACACACACATACAGATGGAGATGCATACAGACATATAGATGAAGAAGCACACACACACACACACACACACACACAGACACACACAAAGATGTGAGGCTTCTCCAGGAGGCCAGAATTCCGAGCATTTTGCCGCAGGGATGCGATATTAGACGTTCCACATCGAAATGAACCCTGCTGTGTACCCTGCCGAGTGTGTGTTTGTCTGTGCGAGAGAAGGGCGGTGGAAGCGGAGTTCGGACAGAAGAAAACAAGGCCTGACAAGGGTTGTAACTCTGAGTAGAACACACACACAAACACGAAGAAAGAGTGTAACGCATGAGGATGAAAACAGACAGAACACGAACCTAAACCAAAATTTGCACAAACATAAACACACACACAAAATCCAGCAGAGATGGAAGTGACTGAGGAGGATATTTGGTCACAAGCTGATCATTATAAATTGTCAGAATCACAGAGAATCATGTTATGAAACTGTGTGAGTCAACAGAACAAGAGAAAAGCAAAAGATCGAATCTGACTCAACAGACAGGAAGAGGCACCACAGAGAAGAAGAGAAAGGAAATAGTAGTGTAATTGTAATTTAAATAAAGTAAAACTGTAGTCCTAAAGACTGTTATGGCCTCCCTGTAATATTTCCTCCCACTCACTATAAGCCACTTCTTTTCATTTACAAAAAAAGTCCCTTAGGTTTTGTTTGTTGACACACTTGAATAATAACAACGGTAATTTCTCATTTTAAATTTTGTAGATTATCATTCTGCTTTACTCTCTGTCCTAAACTGTTAAATTTTTATATGTTTTAAAAGCAGGTACTCACTCTTTGAACATAACCAGGACAGACAATTAAAGTCCTCATGAGTTTCCACACTGACAAAAATATTTAGGATTTCATTGTCTTTATTTTTTACGAGAAATTATTGAAAATTTGAACAAAGTGAGCATTGCAAAAAGGTAAGATATAAGAATTTTTTGTCCAGCCAATGTCAAAAGAATGATTAGTGTTATTTGCCTTTATTATCAAGCAGGGGTAAAGTGGACTGTGAGGTCCCACAGGTTGAGGTAAATAAGAGTATTAATTGCTACTTTTTTTTTGCTCTTGTAATTTTAAAATGACAACTAAAAGATGTGATCACCGAGTTGATCAAAGGACCAGGAGTTTTTGCTTGAAATGGATCATGAGAAATGTTGAGAGATTATGTTCTTCAATAATATTTATCCTCACAAATCTTGTGTTTGTCCCAAAAATACTTTGTTATCTGCTGTTCCTTAAATGGCTTTTAGTCTGCTGTGTTCCTTCTCATCCTTTCCCTTATGATCAGATCAGATATTCAAGCACAAGCATGAATGTGTCTGTGCTTGATGAATGTTTTTCTGTGTGTGTCTTTGTGTGTGTGTGTGTGTGTGTGTGATCGTCCTGTGTGGTTAACATACTATGGCAGCAATTTGTAATCACTCATGGAGCTAATGACATCAATCAATGAGCTTTTAAAACCAGCCATTTGATAATTACAACCATCAATGGTCACCCATGGATTCATTAAAGCACCGTGCTCTTTCTCCCTCTGTCTCTCTACATGTATAATAACTATTTAAATATTCAATCAATATTGTGCTTCAGTATGTCAAGAATTCCAACTCATTTTTAGTCATTTATTGTATGAATATCATTATTTACTCTTCTGTTGTTAAGTTAAAATTCTACATACTTGGTCAGAAGAAAATACTATCATCGCCAGTTTAGATCCTGTCTAAGCTGAAGGTTTAAATATTCTAAAACTGTCCTTGGTGCACTTTTATTTTAAAGCAAATGTTTGGAGGGCCACATTTTGTGTGTAGGAGACAAAGTATTTGATAAACTCTTAGTGCATAAAACACAGTGAAACAAGAAAAGAGAGAACAAGCAAAACAATGTGGGAGAAAAAGGAATTTAAAGCTACTGAGGATGGGATGGAATAGAGAGAAGATTAGAAAAATGTCTAAAATAATCTGTACTATTAGCATCAGCAGGTGAGGCCGTGGCAAGTTATTCTTTCCTTCATTTTTGCCCACTTCCCACTTTCACTGTCAGATTTTCGATGTTATTCAGAATTGATGCAGCCGCTGTCTCCAGTCCGAACAACAGTTAAAGTTACAGGTTACTTTCCTTTTGGTCAATTCAGGAAGTGGCTGCAGCTGTAATTGACACTTTTAATTTTTGATGTTGTCATCGATATTATGTTTTTCTTTATTAATTTTCATTGTCTCAAACTACAGGGGACATCTCAATTTAATGTTTTTGCAGTGATATACTTTTGAGGGTTTTTTGTGTTTAGTTCAATTCCATTTGGTTTTCAAGTGCATTTGTTCAGATACAACAACAGACAGCGTCTTCTGATGCTAAAGAATTTACACTACTGGCTGGCTACTCATAATAAGATGTTATTTTCAAAAAGATTTAAAGATTCTGAAATATATTAAACACGTTTATTAAAATTTAAAGGAGGCAGTAATGTTAACCTCACTATTAGTAGAGGATGCATCTAATTAATCCTTGATGCTACATTGTGACCAATAATTGCATGACGTAATTAACAGGAGAGCAGTGTGTTCGGCTGATGGACCTTACAGGTGGACACACAGCAGGACTGAGAGTTTCTGTTCAGAGGAGCATAATGAGTGAAACAATCAACCGAAGTTAAATCTAATGACAAAACAAATTCAAAGCAAATACTTAAGTATTTAATTAGGTGCAGTTTGGAGGCACAATGCAATGAATTTGGAGTTACAAAGCCTGACAACTAATAATGATCCAGAAGTCCAGGAGTAACATTTTGATTTTTAAATGGGTTTAAATTCACTTTGTAATGATTAAAAGTGTTTTAAAATTGGAGTGCTAATTGCAACTAGCTGTAGTTCAGTTTTAAAAGCTGCAAACACATACATGTCTGACTGAATTGATACTGTTGTGTCTAATATAAGTTTTTGTGACCTCTGTGACCCTAAAATCACTGTCACTCAGTGAAAATGAAGTGTCTGGGTGGCCAGTCAGCAACAGGATCTGAATATGAGCTATAACCTGCACATCATAGGTGCAAAAGTGTGCGCGTGTAGCTCCATATCAGTGTGTGTGTGTGTGTGTTTGTGTATGCGCATTTGTGTGTGCGTGTGGGGCGGATGCACAATTACCAGGCAGGCGCGAATCGATGGGTGCCTGCTGACAGATGGATTAGCACGGTAAACAGATGATACACACACCGCTAAATTATTCATCTGCTGAACAGTGGGCTGGGTTTCCACACACACCCGGTGGCAGGGGGGAGAAGAGGAGAGACACGTACAGGGGGAGGGATGGGGGAAGAAGGGAAAGGGGTGTGAAAAGGAAGACGAGGATGAAGAGGAAAGCCTTGAAGAGTTAAGTTGTGTGTTTTTTGAGCAAGTTCATTTTCACTTAAGTGATTCTTTCTCCATTTTGGATTGTGGAAGATGCTGTGAGCTGCTACAAAGGTCTTTACCTGAACTCACAGCTGAGATTTTATGAGTGCGGTGTGTGTGTGTGTGTGTGTGTTTGTGCCTCTGCTTAGAGACTCAACCACAAGGGGGAAAACAACACCCATGGACAGACAGACTTTGTCCCTGTAATGCCTTTCAGATATGCAGAGGCACCACAGGGTCAACGTCAAGAGTCTTGCGAGGCGTTTGAGATATCGAAAAACACACACGTGTGCAAACGTCGACACACTCATCCTTGCTTTATCCGCGCCTTTTCCTGAAGTGCGGGCAAATCCGTGATCATCGATGGTTTATGCCTTTAACAAAGCCTGCCCTGAGAATGCAATTTCACACACATACAAACACACACACACACAAGAGGCATACAAACACACACACGAGGTAAGGAAGAACATTGTGGATAAACTTGATCATGACTTAGGAGAGACATGCACCATTATGACTGGAGCTAGCAAGCAGGAAATTTTTCTTTATAGAAGGAACATCCCGATTTAAATAAAAGTTCTTCGATGGCCTTCTGGCCGCAGCACTCCAGATGACTGCCATGATTATGTTAGAATTAGCATTTCATGAGAGCTTGCTACTACAAGAGGTTAAAAAGGTGGATATTTTCAGGAAATGAATGTGATACAACAGCATGTTTATACACAGACTTCAAAAAACCCGTTAAGTCTTTGCTGCCACAGTGCACTCCCCATATTGAACAGTGTAGATTCTGGTACATGCAAATCATATGAGCATGCACACACACTCACACACACTCTGGCATGCATATAAAACACCCATTATTGATTTGTTTCACCTTTCTAAGGGACTTTAGAGGCCTTTTTTTGCAGCAGATGCTAAGCTTTGTTCCTTTGGGATCCCCTCAAGCATTTAGAACCAAGGAGGACAAAATCTAATATGATGACGCACGTTGATTTTTGTTCTCATAACTGCAACTTTCAGCCTCAAGAAAAAGACTTTTTCAAAGTCAAATAATAACACAAAAAAAATCCTTCTTCCTTATTTAAAAATGTGTTTCACTTCCAAATAAGCTACAGGTGCAAGATGTTTAGTCACTCTTCTCGCATAAAAAAACAAGGTGTGCGTGTGTTTGTGTGTGTTTTTTTGTGTGTCTGCCTGTGTGTGTGTGTGTGTGTGTGTGTGTGCTAAGTAACAGGCCAGTCCAGCTTTGTGAAGCGACAGTGCGTTAAGAACAGCTAACGATCTCGAACCCAAAACCCCCTCCTCACACACATATACACACAAATACACACACACACACATACAAGCACGCACACAAACTGTTCGTTCGCATCATGGCCGCCATCAGCAGGAACCAATCAGATTTGATGAATAATTCAATATTAAAGAGGGTGTGACCAAGACGGGGGAGAAGGGTGGGGGCGGGGGGGTGCTGAGCAAGTGCGCTTTTTGGAAACGGGCCTGCTGCGTGTGTGTGTGTGTGTGTGAGTGTGCGCGTGTGTGTGTGCGCTTGTGTGAAAGTGAGAGAAGCAAGGGGGGAGGCCTGTCACACTAGACTGCATCCACAAACTGGCTGCAGATTAGATTACTGAGGAGAGGAGAGGGGAGGGAGAGAGGAGGAGAGAAGGAGATGAGGACAGAGAGGAGGAAGGGAGGGATGAAGGAGAAATATTGAGGAAAGGGAAGGCTGGAGAAAGAGGAGAAGAAGAGATGAGGAGAAACACAGAGACAGTAGCAGACTAAAGAGAGAAGAAGCTTTTAACACGTCTGCATTAGGAGTGGTCTGAACGCTGGAGATCTCTTGAGAAATAAACAC
>JAPZDY010000004.1:3940705-3953533 GCA_029783645.1 Ctenochaetus hawaiiensis | reverse complement strand
GAGTCCCAGTCCTAATTATTAGAACACTCTTACTTAACTTAACCCTGCCACTAGACCGTGACAGGCAGAGATGGAAGGAGGGGAGAAGGGGGAGGGAGGGGGAGGAGGAGGAGGAGGAGGAGGAGGAGGGCAGATTTTTGTGAGGACAAGGGGAAGGATGAGCCTTTCTGTCTTGGCTGTTTTTTTTAACTCTTTGTGTGCCACAAGAAGGCAGAAAAAGGATCAGAGACCCACCCACATCATTTGATTGACAGGTGGTATGTGAGAAGTGCAGCGCAGAAATATCACGGTGTATCCTGCCTAGCACAGAAATGGAGAACAAATTCAATTCAAACTCTGTTTGTCATGCATCAGCATCACTATCATCCATTTCTCGTTGTGAGAACTCTCTTTTATCCCCCAGTTTATTTTTCTACACTGTGGCTTTTTTTAGCTACAAGTTTGTTCTACTGTTCCCCAGAAGGAAACAACACACATGACTTTTGGTCTGTGGAAGGGGAAAAAAGAAGAAAATAAACAAAGAAAAGAGGCAACTCCAAAAAAGAAAAGAAGAAAGGCGAAGAGGAGGATAAAGAGGAGGCCTCTCGCTGTGTGTTTTAACAGCTGTGTGTGATGCACTCAGTTAAATGTTACAACTGCTTTCAGCTGATGGGAATATGAGAAACACGAAGCAGTCTCCAGGCAAGTTTTAAGTTTTAGATTCTTGGATTGTAATATAAGTACAGGTCAACATTCTGTCAGTGCATTAAAAGGGTTTGACTGAAGCCAAAAGGTGTTATTGCCCCACAAATTCAACGATCAGCCTGTCAATGAGGAGCTGTCTTCAATTCCTCTGCTCTGCTCTGTCAGGCAGATGGGATGTGCATTTCAGCTAAACATCTCACCAGCCTCCCTCTTTACCTTCTCTCTTTCCTTCCCAAAAGCCTTTTTTTATGATTGCTTTTCTCCTTTCTTTTATCTGAACTCCCTATTTTCCTTCCTCATACTTTCCTTCCCCCCTCACTCTGTGCTCAAAGAATTTATTTTCTTTCTTTCCCTGCCAAAGATTTTCTGTTTCTTTGGAAATATCTAGCTTTGTCTTTCTTTTGACTTTTTTAAGTCCTATTTTCTCATATTTAACACCTGTTTTAATGGTGTGTTAAAAATGTCAGTTGAAAAATGAAACCAAGACAAACAAGTAAGAGAGACAGAAGAAAGATGAAGAAGCTGGATGAGGCGTTCAGGGTCAGGTTCGGCATAAATCTCTCAGCCTTGTAAATGAGAGAATGTAAACAAACAGACTGCAGCTGTCACACACTCGCATGAAGAGATGCACATATACGTACATGAGAAGACGGAGCGAGGGGAAGGACGGAAATATGATGGCGAGATGGTGGGAGAGATCAAAAAGGAAGCGAGAGGCAAAGGAAAACAAAGATGATGGAACGTGCATACACACTCACACTGAGGCACAAACACACACACACAGGCACACCTTCGCATTGACACGTCGCGCCGAAACGTCAAATCCCCTCCGCAAACAAACAAGTGCACCGTGAGGATGGATTGTTTCATTTGTCAACACAAACATTAATTCCAATCACACATCCCATAATTCCAGTCTCTCTTTTACTGAATATGCACGATAACCCTCCACTGTTCTGCACCCCTTCACTCTCATGCTAAAATCTTTCAATGTGAATACAGTAAATGACTACAGTAATAGCTTTTACAATAATATGACATGCAGAGTCCTCTTAAGGCATGATGGGGCCTTTATGTGCAGGTTTAGCGGCTGACAGGTTAGCGGGTTTACTTAACAGCCAACGTGCCTGTCGGAGCAGTGGGGGGATTTGGGAGGGCTTAGCATAGAGTGGGCCACTGTTTCTTGGAGAGGCATGTGGCAGGATCGACAGAATTGCATGCAGGGAAGTTAGGGTTGTAGGGTTGTTCGAGCTGTGTGAGCATCATTTTTCATTCAATGTGTAGCAAAGAGGAGAGGATCACTTTCACACCTGGGATTAACTAGCATGACACATGATTGGATTGTAATAGGATGGTAAAACATATATTCAAGATGTAAATGAGAGAATGTATGACGGATGTAGAAGTAAGGTTTTTAAATAGCAGTTTTTCTGTTGCAAGACAGGTGTTGAGACTCTAAAATACTCCTAACTGGACTCTGACAGGGACGGTAGACATGCAGGTCAACCTGTTAGTATTGCTTCTGTTAAAAGTAGTACAGTCATCAGCCAAGAAACTCAGTATTTGACAGTTCTGTATCCTCCGAAAGAAAGACATTAACTGCTGGTCTGTAACGGGACACAAAGTCCAGTACTTTTAAGTCAGACTTTCCACATGTCCATCTATCACCCGGACACCCTATTTTCAGCTTTGTGGTGTATATGACACAACGTTCCCTGTATTGACGCTGAATATTGGCTTTGAATATAAACTGAGAGGTGCTGAATCATCCAATATGGACAAAATTCAGAGGAATAAGAGGTAATAGATTGGTTTTGATGACGTGTTCACACCTGCAGTTGCCACATGAAAGTCCAGTTGTACAGTTAACAGATGCCATAAAAATTAAGTATTAAGTAAACATGAGATTAATGACATGAGCAAATATGTGTATGTGGAGGAGTGAGATGTGTCAGTTGGGACCAAATGGTGAAACGTTGGTGTAAATTGTTCCAAGATGCACTCTGTCTTTCTAAACAAGCTTTTAGAGTTTTGTTAGTGTTTCATTATGATTGTGATGAAGATATACAGTGAAGAACCTGACCAATCTGTGAGTTTTATGGTCAGACTGGTCTGACCCCCCTTCACCCCTAAGAGAGATTTGAACCAATCCAGGCCTGTGTCTTTTTTTCAATTTGAAATCAGAACAAGTAGTGCTCCAACTTACATGTGTCACTCAGGGCTACTTTACATGTTTGATTGCTGTGATTGAGTTTAGATCAACCCTATTGCAAACGATGGCATTTTAGCTAATAACACCCTTGAAAATCAAAAATGAACTGAGAGGTGTGCCTGGCTAATTTCTTGCTGGGAAGTTGGAATTTACATTGACATGACCAGGAAAAACTATTTTAAACCTAGCTATAAATCCCTCTGAATGAAGCTCTTGAGAGTGATCGAGCCACCAAAAGCAGCACCAGAACTCAGAAGGTAACAATATGATGACCTCGATTTGGTGATGAAAATGATGACAAAGTGTTTGGAAGCTCCAGAAAAATCCAGTGAGAAGATCTTAAATCAGGATCATTTTGTTAAATTCCAGAAATGATCAGACACTACTTAAAACAATAGTTGCAACTGTAATGTATCTGCAGTGGTGACACAGTGGCTAATCAGCAAACATGTGGCAGATAGGCCAGACAGAGACATGTACCAATTTACAATGTTTGGAGGTTTAAGAATAGAGAGCAAGCAAAACCACTGCATTTCCTGTCAGCCTTGGACACAAAATTCTAATCATTCTCTTATCTCTTTGATAAAGCAATATAAGCATTTTAATAACAGCTGTAAAGTCTATCCATGTTAATAATATCGAAACAGTAACTGTAAGATAAAGATTTAATGGCACATGAAGATTCAAAGTCCATCAGCTCGAATAAATTTACAATGTCATGCTTACACCGGATGCGCCCTTGTCAGTTAAATCATGTGACCTACAGACACATAGTAAACTAAAGATTTATCTGAGAGTAAAACTTTTTTTAAAGCTACAAAAACTAACCTGGTTGTAATTTTAATTATCTGTTTACCATCATGCACATTTCCAAGCTGCTGCCAATAATATCTGATAATATCTGATTTGCTGTACCAGAATTTCTGATGAGACTGCATGATCCCGAGCATTATAAGCTCTTTTCACTGTGAGATTTTCAAGAGGTATGTGTGAAGTGGCGCGAAGGCTGCTAGTTAGCTAATGTGTGTGTGAAGCTGCAAGAGCACTGTCCTCATGGGATTCTACCAAAGTGTTGTTTGTTCTTTTACGCCTCCACCCGATAGCCAAAACCAGTGAAGGAGAACCCATAATTCTTTGCTGTGAGCAGTGCCTCTGCACATCCAATTGCATTAGAAGCCTATGGTAGAGGTGGAGGCTACTTGTGCCAAGATTTAACCTGATTAGATACAGATTCAGCCGTTCCAAAAGACAGCACAGGAGCCCTGTGCCCATCTCCTATTCTATTTCTTGCCACAGTCTTAGTGCTCACAAATCTGCAGTGATAACATGGCACACACTGCAATGACGTACTCCACACTCAGCAAACACAGTGCTCTTGAGCAAGCCACTTTGCTTGCACTTTAAAGTTACCACAAATGCAAACTATGTGCTTCAAATGAGTGTGACAAAAGGTTTCAAATCAGCAGTCAAATGACACGATTCCAAAGCAGAGATGTCATTTCTTTCTCACTCCTCTTTATTATCTTCCCTTTCCTTATCTCACTTTATGGTCTTTTTGATATCTCTCTCTTCTCTTTTGTTCCTCCTCAGCTACCCATTTGATATCATTTTCCCAATTTCCTTCCCTCTATACTTCCTCCTTCATCCCTTTCCTCTTCAGCCTCCCTGTCTCTCCTGTGGTGGTCTTTTTATCGGATCAGTCTCAGGTCGTCGCCTCTGTCTCTCATATGTTCCATCAAGGATGCATCCCTCAAACACACACACAAACACACGCACACACAGAAGCTCTCCATTCTCCACAAGAGGCGGAGAAGGAATGAAGGGATATAAAAATAAAAACAAAAAAAAACAAATCAAATGAATTTAAAAAGAGAGGGCAAATGATGAAAAAGCAGGAAGAGGAAGTCTTTCTCTTTGGGTTAAATTATACATTAGCGGCACGTCTCTGTCTGTGTCTCTCCTAATTTGTCACTGAGATCCAATGCAGCTTGTTGACATGTGTAGGAGATGTTGGTGCTCATGCTGAGAGCTGTTGGTGTGTGTGTCTGGAGTGTTTGTGGGTGCTTGTGTGTTTGTTGATGCATGTGTGTTTGTGCTTGGAACTCTCACTACCCCTCTCCCACCTCCTTTTTATTACACACACACACACATACGCACACAAACACACAAACACGGCTTGCCAAGGTTTTGGGTATGCGGGTAAATCTTTTGGCAACAGTGCTGCCAGCGTGGAGCTATGATGAATGCTGATGGCAAAGAGCATGGCCGGTCTCTGAACCAGTCACCCACACACACACACACATACACATACACATACACACACAAACACTAATCAGATTCCCAGTGCGTGAGGGCCAAATGGCACCCTTCCACTGGTGAATGCTAATGTGACCAGTGGAGCTTGTGGGCTCGTGAAACAAGGAAAGGGAGAGCCAGGAGAGATGATGACAAGAGAACATAGATGGGATTGTTTACTGGCGTGTGTGTAAAAATTTGCATTCTTTTACAAATTGCAGCAAGTTGTACTTTGGTTTTAATTTGAGAGCCAGATTCAATTTGGCAGCGTGTTTTGTGAGTGTTGTTGTGTATGTTTGTGCATATGTCTTGTTTGCAAGTTTAGCTATTACGGTTGAGCTGTAAAACAATCCTAGAACATGCTGGTTTAAGTTGATTTTATTATCCAGATTGGAGACCATTCATCAGTGCAACCACTTCTGATAATCTGAAGCAAAATGCTAAATGGGAAATTGTTTGAGTGACGTTGAGCATTCTTCAATTTTATCACTGTGACATATTGTAAAACACATCATTTCCATATTATTACAATGGCATGGGGTCGATTTTGTGTTTGAACTGGTAGACTTTCAGAATAATATGTGGTTTAAGTGCTGTGTAAAATGTGTTGTTTATGATGTGAAAACATCATGCAACAATGATGGCTAAGCTGATCTCACATATAGATGGGTGACAAATACATAAGAAAAATGCAATTTGAAGTGTTATTGAGGTGTTGTTCCTGCATACGCTTCCAGAACAGCTTTAGTGGACTTTGTGTTTTGATTAAGGAGGTGAAGAGCAGTTTGTAACATATTGCTCTAAAATCTCTCAGGTGTTTAACCACATTATGGTGACTGCAAAGACCACAGCAACAGATTCTCATCATTGTCAAACTCATCAAACCACGCACTGACCCCTGTTGCCACATGCTGTCATGTTTCAGCTCATTTGTTCATGGTTTTCCTGTCATTTGTCATTCATCTGTATGCACAGTTCAGTGTGTTCTATTTTCCCTAAGTGCAATGTAGAACAGGTATAAATTTCCACTTACAGCGCTCAATGCGGTCCTCTGGGCTGGACGAGGTCTCTCGATCAGACAGGAGGCCTGATACGGCGAAGATCTTCTTCCCGCTGTCTTCCACTACTTTCAAGGCGCTGCTGGGTGAGCCTCCAGGGGGAATCTGGGCACCGCCAAAGTCGTACTCTTTCCCCTCTGCATCAGAGTACCGCAGGTGGGGGGAAGCCTCTGCATCCAGGCAGCCTTTGAGACGCTTGGCCGGGGTGAAAGCAGACTGATACCCGCCTGGCGCACCGTCCCGATCTTCTGGAGGGGAGGCGAAAGGCCTGAAGGCTCCGACACCGCTGTGATTCAGCATGCTGATTGGCGAGCAGTCCAGGTTAGGTGGGGCAAACTGATGATGGAGGTGGAGGAGGGATGGAGGAAAATCCCTGTTGGGAAATCCTGGTGGGACAGCACCTTGACGGTGGTACATTGATGCAAATGTGTAAGAACCATTGTTAAATGGCAAATGGACGTCTTTCTCAACAGATACTGGGACGCCAAACGGACGAGGCTGTTGGCAGGGAATTGAGGCATCACGGGAGGCCTCAGCAGTGGAGGCCAGAACCATAAGAGCTGGGGAGGCCAGGGGATTGGGCAGGTAGGAGGAGCTCTCCATCTTGAAGGCTGCCCTATGGAGGTCCATCTCTGGACTTAAGATAGAGGTCGTACAGACTTTAGGAAGAGGAGGAGATAATTTCTCCTCAATAAGATTTGAAGCAACGTCCAAGACCCTTGGGAAGGGTCTGAGGAAGAGAGGGAATCTAAGTTGGAGTCTTAAAGGATTTGGTTTTATAAGAGAGGGAGCTTGAGGAGCTCTTTATGAGAAAGAAGAGTATTTTTTAAGGAATTAAAGAATATTAGCTAACATCAGTTTAGGTTGGCTTAAATTCAGTTCATATCTCTGCAGTACAACTAAAGTGGGTTATCTGTCCTTAGCCAAATACTTGAGCTCAGTTCAGTCCAGATCATTCCTAACCAGGTAAGTGCCGTTGGATGTAACCAGTCCTTTACAGACTTCAGTTTGGATTACTTCAGTCTTGTCGATAAATACGATGAATGGTCAAGATTAATTTTTCCTCCTTTGTAATGATCAGTTGACGTCTCCCTCTTGAAGGAGTGTGTTAATGTGCTGCTGAAGTCGATCGCTCCGGGGGGAGTGGACATCTGAAGGTCGTCACAGCTGGTTCCTCATCTTCATGTGGTCGCCGAACTGAGAAGATACAAAAAAACCACAAGTATTAGTTCCAATTTATTTTCATAGTGCCACAGTGATGTTTATTTATCTGAAAAATAAGGTCTTGTCGGTCCCATCATGATTCAAGTCACAAGAAGAACCGTCTCACCTGTTCTGCCAAATGAACAAAAGTGTGTGTTGTGACCTCTCAACCGAGTTCTCCCGCAAAACACAAAATGTGATCAGTAAAGGTAATTAAACTTTCTCAAGCAACTTTTTTAAATGACTTGTGAACAGACAAGCCCTGCCCTTTAAAAGGTTTTCACTTTAGATTATTTGAGGTTTCGGCTACTTTTAAAGAGCACAGATCTGACTTTAAGTGTTTGAAATCAGCTCCTTTAACGCACACCCTTTTATATTTGTCTTAGACCTCCTCATCTTTTCTTAATGATAGGTTCTCTCAGAGACAAGAGGTGTACTCCTTTTTTTAAACTGACAAAGATCAATGTCTTGCTCTCAATCTGTATGTAGTGGAAATGCTGGAGGCTGAGTGGAATTTTCTTAATAAAAGAGATGCTGGAAACCGAGTCTTGAAGTCAGAACCTTTGAGGACTGAGTGTACTTAAGTGGACACTGTTGTTAAAGCCACACATTCAGAGCCTCTTGGGAAAAAGTGTCCTCAAGTTGACACTGTTGATCAAATCCTGTAAATCCCTGCTCTTTGACAAAAAGCCAAGAACTATTTCAAAACCCCAAAACTTCTTCCACTTTCCTCTCCCCTTTTCCTTCTGCTCTTTAAAAAACTTCTCCAAACTGTTTCCACATCACATCTTTCCATTCTGATCTCTACAGCCCTCCACGTCTCATCTCTTTCCAAATGTCCCCTCCTTGTCCTCCATCCTCCTAATCTGCCCATCTCCTCCTCCTCTTCCTCTTTTCTCCTAGTCATCTCCTCCTCTCATCTCCCTAGCGCTATCTCTCCTCCCTCCCTCTCCCATCTCAGATCTTGGTCTAAGCCGCTTATTCCTACCATCTCCCAGGATCTTATTGGACCAGAACCACTTGTCTTATGATAAGGACACACACACATACACACATCTCACCCACCCACACACACACATCTGATAAGAGGCTATGTGGCTCAATGTTCAGCTTGACACCCGACTCGGTGGGGTGAACACACTCCACACTCTTGCAGGCTATGCCACCCTCTCCTATCTCTATCTAACCACTTTTAATTCCCCAATTTTTACTATCTGTCCTCTCTTTCTTTTTTAGATCTCTTCTGTCAATCTCTTCTCCTCTCATTCCTCCATCTCTCCCTCCCTCCCCCGTCTCTCCTGCTGTCTCCTCCCTTGGGTGATTCAGATGGGTGATATCATATCAGACCTCTCCATCTGCCATCCACGAGCTAGAGGAAATCTGACTGAGTGAATAAATTAGCCGTACTTGACCTCACGACCTCCCCAGCATCCGCGGCAAAGGACTAGAATCTTCCCTCCCGGGGATTAGATGGGAGCGTGCGATTGGCTGGTCGGAGAAATGCGGAAAGGCAGCCGATGAAAAATAACATTTCAGAGATTTTTATCCCCTAAGGGCAATTTGAAGGTGGCTGACTTGTTAAGCATCCAATATGTTCAGATTAAGAGTAGGTAAAGATGTGCTTGTCATACAAAAGTGATTGTGGGATTTTGTGCGTCGTTCCGGATTTACAAAAAAAAAAAAAAATCATATCCGCTTACATGCAAATAGGTTATCAAAAGTAATTTTACCTCATTTTATTGAATCAGATAAAATCATGTCGTTTTGCAAAATATTATTCTCTGTCACATTATCATAACAGTCACCGCTGCTACCAAAATTCAACACCGATGTAACTTGAAAAGGTCAAACATGAAGTCATGTGCACACGTACATAAACACACAACAAACACAAACTCACACAGTATCAAGTGGCGGGCCGGCCCGCTCGAGGCGAGCTTCAAAGCTGCGTTGACTACCAGCCAACATCAAAGGAGAAACTCCCTGGGAAATGAAAGGAGAAAATCTTTTATAGCTATCAGCTGTCCACAACACTCATTCAAATCAATTTCCAAACCTGATCTCGGCTTTGGCACGCTCCCCCGCCTCCCACTCACACTCACACACACAAAGACACACACTGACAACTACCAAGAGGAAGCAGAGAAGAGAGGGCCCAGAGACAGAGAGAGAGGTGGGGAGATGTGAGATGTTTTACATTACCACAAATGTACAGTAGACTAGTGTGGAGTGTTGAGAACAGCTTACGCTAACACGCCTCTGGTCTGGACAGATGCCACAGAGTCACATTACACGCCTCTCTTCCCACTCCACCGCCTCCTCTTCTCACCCTTCCCTACCTACCGCAATCCATCCTGGATATAGCACCTTGGAAATGTAGCCATGACAAAACTCCAGTCTTTCTTTTCCCCTCATCCCTTTCTCTGTCTATTAGTTTACCCCCTCTCTACCTCCTCCTCTCCCTCCTTCTCTCCGTCTTTCTCACTTTCTCGGCTGGTGTCCTCTCTCTGTTCGCGCTGTATATCAGATCACGCTTTCTCCTGTATAACCTCTAAAGTAGGAGTGTGTCTGAGGTGTTGATAGCAAGGTAATACACTGATAAGTACCGGGATATTTCAATTTTATTATCATTACCCAGCAGGCCGAGGGGCGGCGAGTGAAGGGCCGCCAACGTGAAGCAGCCAATCCAATAAGAGGACACTGGATATTCCCTTGCAGGCCAGAAGAAGAGAGAAGAGGTGAGAACGCAAAAGGAAAGGAAAGGATACGAGAGGTTAAGAAGCAAGGAGAGGAGGGAAAATAAGAAAAGAGGAGACAAGACAGAGGGAGAGGAGAGGGAATGAGGAGAGAGGGGAGGAGACAAAAGGAAAGGTAACAAGAGGGGAAGAGACAGAAGGGTAGGAAAGAAGAAAAGGTGTGGAGAAATAAAAGAAAGCAAAAGTTGGGAAATGTTGGGAATAGAGGGAAGGAATAAAGAAAGGAGAGAGGAGTGTGATATCAGAGCAAAGGAGACAAATCTTATATCATCTGGTGACTGACATCAGCTGGCTGCCTGCTGGCCTGGTGGTCTTGTATGAACGTGAACAAACACACACTCACCACACACACATAGACATGTGTATTTGATGAGGCCTTAAGAAAGTGATACCAATGAGGCCTTCAGCTATCTCTCTGCATTTAACTTGACATTTGCTTTTGTATGGATGCTTTCACCTGTTCAAAATGTTATTCTTACATGTATCATTTACAATAAACTCTTCTTATAATGTCACACTAATAGAAGTGTCATCGAGCTGCTTAAAGTCAGTGACGTTTTTTCACCTTGTGTCTGAGACAACATGATGATTCCAGATGACACACACCTGTGCATATCATCAATATACAAGTGCAATTACATGTAACGCACACACACATTATGTCAGTCAGTGCCACTTACAATCCCATTTGCCACCGCGGGATACCACCCACACATTGTCTGACACTGGGTATATGCATTTTATAATAGAAAATGTCACAGGGGAACATTTACCACGCTGTCATAATTTGATTACAGTGTGCAAGAATGATACAGCTGTCGGCACGATATTAAATACAAACAGCGAGGAGGGCTTTTCACGTCAAATCTGCACTTTAAGTGACAATGTTATACCAGTCGGTGAAATTGCGGTGTCAACAACAATGTGCTTTAACATCATTCTGAGGGGGAATTTCATTCTGGAAATATGAGCTATTTAAAGGAGGGGGGGGGGGCTATGGGAGAAGTCACAGATTCGATGTAAAATAATTGGTAAATGTGGTCATAAATATTATTATTGTTTTTTAAAGACAATGACAGAATGCTGTTTGCTTGTTGCAGAGCTCAGAAATAAAATTTCAGGGGATGGAAACGTTTTAATGCTGGCATTATTGATACAGAATATCACTTTAGGGCTCCAATGATGAGAATGTTGATTGTTTCCCCTCCTAAGTAAACTGGAATAAAATGTTTTATCACTCTCACAGTTGTCCTCCAGATGTTACAGTGGCCTTGTTTTTTGATTGAGAATTGAAATAAAGAAACAGGAGCAATTCTCAGCATCAGGATCAGAGAAGTGAAAGGGAAAATGGGATCCAAATAACTACACTGGTGACAAGGAGCTCCTGTCCTGTGGAAGCCTTCCTTTTTTTGTTGACTGGTTGGAATAAATATTTTTCTTGCATGGCTGCTTTGAGTGTGTAACCAACGCTTTTGCTGTTTCAACACAGCGCCGAAACTTGTCAGATCGAGTTTTCCAGTGCGTCTGCTGAGTTTCACAGAGCAACGAAGAAGAATCCAATTTTTGTTATAAAAATGTCTTGTCAACTGTGACTGCTGTGTGTATGCACGTGTGTGTGTGCTACTGCTGAGACTGTTGGGAAGCAAAGTAGCTGAAGTTTTTTTTTTTTTTTTTTTCCTAATGGAGACAGAGAGGAAAGCAGTCAAACCGCAAACCTGTCTGAATGTGCGTGTGTGTTTCTGTGTGTGTGTATGTGAGCATACACTTCCCGGTCCATGGGTATATTTAGAGATTGTTGACAAGCGTGAAAGTGCCACTCTTACATTTTATTACAAGACAGACCAGGCTGTGCCGTTCATTTCATCTCTCCACTGAACACACACAATCACTCGCATGTACCAGATCATGTGGAGACGATTTAATGACTTTGATGAGAAGAAAACAAACTATTCAGCATATTATTAATTGATAGAACTAAAGAGCAAATTGCACTTAAATCTATCTTAAAACATGCTCCCAGCGTTAACTTTGCTATTGGATCAGAAGTTATGTAAATATGTCGTGTAAGATGGAAAGCAAAACTCTCCTGAGAACAAAATGTTCATGTTCACAGTGGTGAAACACCAGTTCAGATTTACAGCCTCTGTCTCCCCTCAGCCTCCGCCGTGTTTGCACTTTGTACCTCCTCTTAACTATTCTTCACCCCACCACGAAAGAACTGGCACATCTAATTTCAAGGAAATTACGGCACTACATTTTAACCAAAACTCAGCCATATAAATATTTAGGTAGAAAACTATCAGCCCCATGTGTTTATTATGAGAACAAGGTATTATAATGCAAGTTCTATATCTTCAGCTAGAAACAATAAATGTCATTATAAATGATCTATACATATTTTCCTTGTTGAAAAAATGCATCTTAGCTGCTGCCATTTTCAGAGATGTCACAGTCTTTCATCATAAAACAGCAACATGCTGAAAACTGAAATAAAACAAGGCCTCACTTTAGGTTTTGGGACACCTTCTGGAAAATGAAATGACTTTCGCCTAAGACTTGAGAGAATTGCCTGAATGCACAAGTGAGTATTTCTTACAAACACTGAAAGCATGTTTTCACA
>JAPZDY010000004.1:3923945-3940605 GCA_029783645.1 Ctenochaetus hawaiiensis | reverse complement strand
ATGTTTTCACAGGACGGATCGGTAACTCGTGAGCATAATACACATGTGTATTAATGCAGCACACAAAAGTAGAACAAAACACTGACAAAATCTAAAGACTTTGTGTTATCATTCAAGAAAACGCTAACATATATCAATAAAGTTCTCTTTTTCTTGGATTGGTTTGGTCTTTTAAATATAAAAATAAACCTTCTTCCAACCCTGGAAAGTAAAGCAGACCATTCTGAAGACTCATTTCACCAGCTAGAGGACAAAGAAAACACTGCTATTTAAAACCCTGCTGTCGGATATGAAATATTTCACAAAGAGGGAAATGGAGGGAAAAAAAAGTGTGTGTTGGTGTATGGGTATGGAGGAGACGTAGGCTGCTTTAAGGGTCTCATTTTAGACTAAAGATCAGTTTAGTGGGGACACAGTCTGTGTCCCCTATAGAAAACAGCTGATTTCTGGGTCAGTGGTTAAGGTTAGATTAGGGTAAAACTCCCAAAAAGTGAACTAACTAACTTTGTGCGTCTGTGTGTGTTTCATCTTAAAAAAGTGCTGTACGCCTGTCCACTCTGTATTCCAGACAGACTGTGGTGTTTGTGCTTGTGCACCAGTAGATGTGTGTGTGTGTGTGTGTGTGTGTGTGTGTGTGTGTGTGTGTGTATCCGTGTGTTTGCTGATGTCCGAAGCAACAGTCGATACTATTGAAATCTACTCATTCATGTCTGGCCATGAGGCAAAGCTCAAATGTCCTTGTGAATAAGAATCACACCCATCTATCTCCCCCGTCTTGCTCCCATATTATTTGTCCTTGTCTTTCCTTTCAGCTGTAAAACTCTAATTTTGTTTCCAAATGCCTTCCAAATATCCAATCTCATGTTTCCCTCTACTTTTCTTTCTCCTCCCTTTCGCCCGCACTGATATGAAATCTGTAACCAGGTTATTCGCCTCAGTCAGCAGCTGCTGCAGTTAACGGGAGATACATGCATCAGCAGTGGAAAAAAATATTACAGTGAGATTTAATAATATACAGACACACACACGCACACACACACACAATCCCTAGGTGGATAATGACACTTGGGCAATATTCAGCAACAAAATCAATAAGGATTGGACAAGCTTGTGCAAGTGAACATGCAAGCTTTGTGTAGCAGTCGCCGAAGAACAAATACATTTTGGCGAATGTGTCACTTAACACATTAATTTGTGCTTTTTTAAATGTTGAAAAAGAGAAAATGATTATGTTTTTGTTATCCTTCTTTCCTGATTCTGTGACATTCATGCAATACTCCTGAAAAGAAAAAAGAAAAGAGGATTTACTTCTCAAATAAGCCTTGCTGATTTCAGACAGAGTCATGGCCGGCAGACAAAAATCATTCTGGAAGTCGGCCCTGAACTGTGGCAGGGATTTCTATTCATGGCAGCACCAGCAGGGCCCAGTTAAGTGGGGCCAGCTAATTCCTGGTAAGAAAAGGCTAAATGGGAAAAGCACACCATTCCGTTACTCATAGATCGCCATCCCCAAAGTGTATTTTCGGATCATTGGTAACTCAAATCTCGGCATCTATTTTTCTTTCTGTTTTGTTTTCCCTGAAATGATGTAAAAGAGACTTAGTGTGACATGTTTGCCTGCTGGCAGTGCAGCAATGTCGGCCTGTATTTCTGGACATGGACATTTTTTGTGTTTTTTAAATATGTGAAGCAGGTTATCTGATCAAGAGATTAAAAAAAAAAACAATTAATAATCACTGAAAAGAGTTTGCATTTAAACAGAAAAAATGACAGAAATATCTTCCCTGTCTTTCTGAAATAAAACATTTCAATGTGCTTGATTTATTTCGCAATAAAAGTTGCAAAAATCTGCAACACAGAGCTTGACAGAAGCCAGAAAAGACAAACATTTAAAAGCTAATCTGCTCTAAAACCTCTTAGTTGTCTGTTTCTGTTGAAGCCAAAATATTTTTTAACTGCTGACTTTTCAAGGGGAAGCCACGCTCACAAAAACCTTATAAGTCTGATGGATGACATCAATGTCTCTTTGCTGACTGACAGCTGACAGAGCTCGCAATCTGTTCTGCAGCCGTGTGACTCAGTGTGTGTTTGTGTCAATGTGTTTGAGTGTGTGTGTGTGGCACCAGCCGCCCTGCTATGACTCTTTATTGCTGTGCTGTGCCGGCGTGTACAACAGCAGCCACTAATCTAGCTGGCTGGCAAGCAGACAGGCGGCTGGCTGGCCGGTTTGTACAACAGGCTGTATGCAAGTGCAAGCCAATTAGTTCAAGTTTAAGCAGGAAAAACTGCTGCCGGGTACACTGTTTTCACTCCCAGATCTTTACATGATAATCCTTTATTGTAGAGTTAATAATGCTAACAAGAACAATCGGAAATGTCTTTGGCGCCTGCTGGGAAGTGATTGGCTCCGTTCTGCAGGGAGGCCAGAGGTCAGAGATACAGAGTAGCAGTCCTGAAGCTGGAGATGAGGATGATCAACTAATGCACAAATCCTGATGTGAAATTATCAAAAGCTGCTAAAGCATACACTGTGAGCTCCAAACTGCTTGTGTGTCGATATCTAGATGCATAAAAGTGTGTGTCACTGCAGGTATTCCCGCAGTAGTTGGTGAGATCAGGCTGCCTCCTGCCCGGATGCCCGGCTGGCTGCACAGAGAAAAATGATAAGTAGGCTGCGTGAATACTGCCTGTCTGCAATCGATGGACGCAAATGCACCAACAGTGTCTTCTGGGGAGGTGCGCAGTGGGAGGGGGTGAACATTAGCTTATTTTCCAAGCAGGGAGCTTTGGGTGTAATTGACGAATGGGGGGGAAACCTGAGAGAGATATGATGTGGCGGGGAGGGGGCAAAGGTGGGGGTTGGAAGGGAAAAAGACACAGAGAGAAAGAGACACGGAGCAATATGGAGAATAGAAAGTATCTGACATCCGACACAACTCTTCTTCTCTCCTTCCCATTAGGCTAATTCTTTGACTTTCTCTTGTTGCCGATAGCGTCTCCAAGTGATATTTCCCCCCATAACGGCATTACCAGAGGCTGCCTTCTCCAATGCAATCAAACCATTAAACACAGTGTTGCAGCCCGTACATGGAGTGATTTCCTTCCAATAGAAAATGACTGGACACGGGCTACTCCCCTTTCCTGTCATCAATACAAGGAATTATTGGGTCTGCATGTGTATTTGCAGAAAGGGGATAAACTTCAGGTTTGCAGCAGAATTTTTACTGAGGCCTGCTCAGTTTACTGGAAATAATTATCCCATTAATATCTATGCAAAAAATTCTGAGATTATTTTCCTTTTTTGCATTTGCATTTGCAAATTTCTATAATATGGAAATACAATGAGGTGTTTTAAATGATTAAAAATTGCTTCTAAGGACAGTCATTTTTTAACAGATCTCACTCATTTACATTTAAAAAAATGCATCAATCAAAAATGTAAAGGAAACTGCTTGAAATGACTATTTTCCTGATAACATATCAATACAATGAGAAAAATGCACTTTCAATATTAGACAAGAAAGTGGCGGTATGTAAAAAAAAATGAAAAATTAAAAGTTTCCAACACGGAATATTGGACAAATCAATCATAATCGCCCCAAAACACAATGTGCGTTCCGGACAGGCTGCAATTTGCAGTCAGGAAAAACATTTGGTTCGTTTGATGAGCGAGACAGCCTTACAATATCCATCCATTAAACGATTGCATCCGGCTCTCCGCTTCTAATTACGGTGATTATAACAGCGATAACAAGACAACAATAACACAAAGTTTTAAGATGCAGACCGCGCAGGACGCATTTTCTCTCCGAGGGGGCCCGAGCTCGTGTCTGCGTGTTCAAACACTTGTTATTTACCGGCGACGCGTTTATTTCAATTACCGTCTGCATGTCAAATTAGCTCTTGTATGTAGTGTTTATTAGCACAACAAAATAATAAAACACACACACGGAGGTCGGGGGGGAGAGAGGGAGGAGGAGGAGATGAAGAAAAGAGGGGAGGAGGGAGGGTGAAGGAGTGATGAAGGAGTTGCTTCTGCTTTTAATAAGGAATGAGGAATTAGTGCATATTGATAGGACTTAATAGACCGAGGGGGGTCATCAAACTAGTCGCGACTGAGCGATCCATGGTTAATTTACTATCAGTGTCATGTAATGGGAGAGAGGAGAGGAGGGGACGAGGTGTTAATGCGCGCGTCTTGACGCATTAATATTCCCAAATATGAGAGGTAGCCTCTTGGCAGGCCTGAATACACATGGATTAATAGTATATTTGTTCCGGGCGGCGTTTCAGACACAGAAAATATATGAAGGAGCTGGAGAACATTTGGAAAGGAGGTGAGAAGTGTTTTGCAACAAAAGTTACAGCCGCTTCTTTCGTTTAAATTCTTGATGTTCCCCCACAGAGAGGCGGCGTTTAATAAAACATGGTGAGCAACATTAATCCAGAGTTGGAAGGAAAAAAAAAAACCCTCTGCTTTGGATTTACTCATAAAAACATCCATATGTGGTGAATATTTTGAAGCTGCTCTCCGGCTACTTAATGGTTATTTACGTCGTGATGAAAGTGACAGTAACTGGTTTCATGATAATTAAACAAGAGTGGGATTTTTTTTTTTTTTCAAGCGTGGTGTTTCTTCAGTTCCAAATTTAAATAAACTTTTCTCCCTGCGGCCATCGATCCAGAGAAGAGGTGTGAAATGGACATTAATTTTAGCTCACTTCTCGCTGCGCAAAGGAGGGGAGCAAGAGAGATCAATGGCGAGCAATAACAGCTGACTGCTGAGAGAGAGAAATAAGGAGGGGGGTGTGAGGGGTGGAGGGGGGGTGGAATCGAAAACGCTGACAAATAAATCATCTTTTGCTACTTTTCCTCCAACCTCGACACTTTTTTTTCTCGTCTTTGCGCCTACAGACTATTCCTTTGGGAAAGGGTGGTGGAGAGAGAAGGAAGAAGAAGAAGAGTAGGATGAGGCCTTAAGGAAGAACTGAGAAAAAAATAAATAGACCAAATATATTCTGAGATTTGAAATTAAAACCGAGAATATTGTACTTAATACTTAATACCTTGTACTTGAATTAAAAAAAAAACATTGCTGCAGAATTTCTAATTACTGCGACGTAAAGGCCTGCGCGTGCTGTTTTATTTAAAATGTATTTATTTAAAAAAATAAATCATCATATGTGTGGCTGAAAATAGGCATCATTATGAGTGATTTATATCTGTGTAATCCCAGAGCTCCGAGGCACACTCTCTGAATTAATATCAACGAGACTGCGACATAAAACCTTACAATTAAAACAAACAAAGTTGCATCAAAATCCGTCTTTCAAAGAAGCACGTCAATAAAAAAAAAAAATCAGGCTGCCGTAACGCGTTTAAATGTGGACGTGAGAAAGATATTTGAAAGGGCCGGCCTATAAATCACTGAGGTCTGACAACTGAGGCGGAAAATAATAAAATGATACAGAAAGTGACAAGGTGGTGCATCACTCGGGATGACAGCATTTTCCAATGAAGATCACAAAACATGTCTGATCAGACAAAAATGGAAATGATGTGAAAAAAATGCAGCTTTATTTTGTCTTAATTAAAATTGCCTTTAGGTGAACTGTATTGGCATATTTAAATGATTCTTTGAAAAACATTAAATCCTTGATAAAAAATTAATGTTACTGAGATCAATAGCTCTTAATGTCTCACTAAAATATCATTAAAAACACAAGATATATGCAGCGATTTGGTATCTGGAATAAAATCACTGTTTACTAAAACTGTCTTTTTGCGAGTAAAATTTACCGGAAAAAAAATCGGGCAAATAAATCTCTCCAAAATTAAAAAATTCTTGTAATGCATCAACTGGCATCTGTTACACACAAAGTAAGCGAAGGATGTACCGTGATGGAGAAATCACGTTTCAAAGACGGACAAAATACTGAAGGAAAATGCAAATTCTCACTTTTCTTATCAGTAAATTTTGTTCATACGAAATAT
This sequence comes from Ctenochaetus hawaiiensis, assembly GCA_029783645.1. Classification (NCBI taxonomy): domain Eukaryota; kingdom Metazoa; phylum Chordata; class Actinopteri; order Acanthuriformes; family Acanthuridae; genus Ctenochaetus; species Ctenochaetus hawaiiensis. The sequence continues at coordinate 3,934,611 of JAPZDY010000004.1, read as the reverse complement.
GTATGGAAAAAAAACTTTGCCCGGCACAAGGAACGAACTTACAAACCATCATGTATCTGCTGCAGCTTTATGGTTCTACATTAACAAGTTGAAAATAAAATATTTTTAGAACGCTTCCCTCTCTTTACTTTAAAAAAAAATCCGTGCAGCCTGTTAATGTGTAATGTTGGAATATAAAGAGTGTCGTCTGGTCGTCAGAAGTCAGGCTGATTGATCGGATAATCGGTAAAATCAATATAAAGGGATCAATCACGCCGGGTTCACTGGATCTGAATTTGGGGTTTTTAATTTTTGAGGAACTATATTTCAGTCTTCACAGCGCGGTGAGTTCAATGACCCGCATCGGGCGCACCTTCGCTCCAAAAGTGTGCTTTTACGCACTATTTATTGCTGGCAGTCAGAGGACTTTTCAACATGGAAATTACTGTTAATAGCTGCGCGGCGTTTTATTTTCCCACACTACTAATTTTATTATTCCCTATTCTGAGTGTTGCGGCTTTGTGCGGCGATGCGCGTTCGTCCGGGCGCGCACGCGATTGCTCACTTGTTTGCTTCAGTGAGGTCCCTCCTTTATAAAACGGTATGTGTGTGATTATTCCACGGCGGGAACACAAACAGAGAAATAAAGAAGTGAAGACAAATAGGTGAAATATTTCTCCCGACTATAAAAGATCAAAGTTGTGAGTCCAGAGAAACTGCGAGAAATGAAAAGTCAGTCTTATCTAAGCTTTTTATTGTCTGCGCCCGTCACTTTGAATTAGAGCATAAACTTGTTAAATTAAAAAAAAAAAACGAATAAACATCACTCACTAGGTCTTCAGAATAAAAAATGTCGGGAAAATGGAAAAACACACACAAACTTATATAACAAAGGCGTTTGAGATGTTTTCAAAAATGACGAAAACAATCCCAACTTCTGTTAAAAGTTATCATCATTCCTGCATTTGAGACACAGTAGGATGCCGAATCTAAATGAAAAGTGAATTTTGTAACTGGTAATCCCGACGTCGCAGCAACGGGATCTTGCGCTCTGTGGAAGCCGATTTTGGCTCACTGTGTTCGGCCAAGAAGCTGGAAGGCCCCCGGGACTTCCTCTGGCTGGACGCTGCTTATTTAGGGGGAGGATGTAAATTATAGTGGCTCTCTAGTTAACAGGTGTTTCCCAACTGTGTGTAGGCCTGTGTGTGTGCACGTGTGTGTGTGTGGTGCACGTGTGTACACGTGCACGCGCATGCTACGCAGTAAGTCGCCTTCTTTTTGAATTCAAGCCGTCTGTTTCTCTTTGAGGAAAACTGAGAATAAATTGTTGCGCATTTAAGGACTTGGATTCACACACGCTCGGGGGAGGCTTTCCCTTAATACAATTATCTAATTTATCTGCTTTGTTTCTTTATCACGCTTTGGTGGTTTTCTTTTATTTTAATTGCTACAATCGCATGTGGTAAAATAAGACAAGTTTAATATTAGAAACAGTAGATCCTAAATTTTTGAAAATTTGTTATCCCATTTACAGTATGTTGCGGTCCAGCAATCCTCTCTAAATTTCTACATTGCTATTGTTCCATCAAAATATCGCCCATCAGAGCTTTCAATATGCGGGTCAATATGCGGTAGTTTTAAGCAAAATGCCGTCATCATTATGGGCGCTTCAGTGCTCCATAGCAACGATAACTTTCAATGAAAACCGGCGATAAAATGACTCAGTGAGCTGAAACTACTGCTGACTTCACGTGAAGAACTCAAAGTCAACTTTTAAATGCACAGATCCACTGTCGGCCTGCCGACTAACGTTCAGTGCTGATGATCCGCCGGGTGTTGATGGGAAAAGATGTCAGGAGCTCTGCAGAAATAATAAAGATTATAGTTTCTCTAGTAGGATTTCATTGCATTTCTTAACTCTTTTAGTGATATGTTTGATAATGGTTAAAAGAGCTGACAACTAATCCTGACAGGACCTGACCAGCCTCTATCAGAAGCAATAACAAAAATCAATATTTAGTCGTAAAAAAGTGGTAATATTGGTTTCAGTGCGCGGCCGGGCGGTGCAGTTGTAATGTACGGATGTGTGTTGATGCTAATGCATGCATAATGGCACTGGCACACGCTCGACACTATAACAAGTGTTTTCAAGAAGTCTCTTTCTTGTTTGAGAAGCTCGTATGTGCATGCACGCGCGTGCGCACACGTTAAGATAGACACGAACAGATATACATTTGCACGCACTCGCGCGCACACATGTAAAAGTCAGTGTCCAAACGGAGACAGACCGTGCCGTGACTTTTTCTCTATGTATGTGTTTACGCCTGGGAACGCAGCCGCATAGAGACAATCCCTGAAAAAAAAAAAGTTTATTGAAACGACTGAAAATCCGCTTCCACAGCGGAGAGGAGCGACGGAACGCGAAAAGGCGTGGAAGCACAAACTGTATGAGCTTCAAACTAAACAAAAAAACAAAAAGACAGACAGTGTTACTTACCTCGCCGTGGCAGAATCCGCTTCTTCTGCAGACGACTCCTCGGTTTCCGGCTTCTTTTTTTATCCTCACAACAAACGGAAAACTTTTTCTGCTGAGTGGAAATATCAGTAGCAGTGGCCCTTCTGGCTTTTGCGCAGCAGCACCGGAGATAACGGGAGGCGCTTTGTGGAAGCAAAAGTAGTTAACACCTCCCTGTTAGGTTACCAAAGCGCAACCAGAGAGGAGGACAGCGAGAGCGAGGGAGAGCGAGGGAGAGAGAGAGAGAGAAAGAGAGAGAGAGACTGACTTTCCACAAACACTGTGTAAAGTGGGTATCAATAGCGCAATCGCGCGTGCAGCCCCTTCGCTGAAACACCGAGAGGGACGATCAGTGAGAGGAAAGAGGAGTGGAGCCGGTGAGGGAGCGCTGGATTGCAGAGACGGTGGCAGGCAGTGGTGGCGGAGGTGGTGTGAGGGGATGTTGGGTTGGGGGGGGGGGGTTGGTGGTGGGGGTCTCAGTGTTCAACAGCGACGTGAGCGAGGCTGGAGCTGAGCTGCTCGAGGCTGAGCGGGGAGTGTGGGGGTGGATGGGGAGGACGAGGGGGGGAGGAGGGGTGTCCAGAGCGCTCCGAGGTGCAGTGCTGCCGCGCAGCGCTCGGGTCGATCAATGACTGACTGACAGACACACGGACACACCACCTATCTGCCTTATCGTGGTTAAAATAGAGTTTGATTTCATTATCGTTACTTCTTAGTTATTTCAACGCCAGGTTTTTAACTCTTTGGTCATCAAATTTGTCGCTGCTAACAAACAGAGGACTGCGTTTTGTTTTGCCTGGCAAAACCAAACAGACAAAAACTGGATCACTCGGTTTCTTTCACAGTGAAGATAAGGCAACCGGACATTTGTCATATTTGTGTAATTCTTATGCGCGATAAAATCTGTTACAACATTTCAGTGACAATATCTTTGCCATGACCAGACAAGTCAGTTGACAGTTTTTTCTTCTACTTCCACAATATGAATCGTAATAACAAGACGTTAAATTTTCAAGATTTTTTTTCTTATTATTAATATTTTTTATTTCTAGGAGTGTGTTTTGTCCGTTTTCTTGTGTGGACAGTGTCTCAACTACCCCCCACCCACCCTTCTGCCTCTCCCCTCTGTCTGCTGTTTCGTTCCCCTGGGTGATTTCCACTGCGCTTTGTGCGCAAAGTGAATGAATTATCCCTCTCTCTTTCTCCCTCCCTCTCTCTTTCTCCCTCCCTCTCTCTCTTTCTCTCACCCGTTGGAGAGACTGCTCACCATAAAGCCAATGAAGTCCACCTCTTAACAAAAAGAGGTGGACTACCAGACACTCTTAGAAAGTGCGCTCTAGAGACTGAAGTTAGTGAGAGGGAGGGAAGTTCAATACAAAGTCTCCCCGCGGCTGTGTGGCAAAGTGCTGTCAACCAAAACTTCGACAACATTTGTATTTCAAGTATTTACGGTTTATGGGAAAAGTCAAGCCCTCGTTTCCTTGTTGTACAGTATTCTTTAATTCCTCTGAAAGACATACATTTGTTTTTTCCGAACTTAATTCATGTCTGTGCATAAGTAATTTTTAGAACTAGTACAAAGCAACGGGAGCTCCTTGTATGCTCCTTTATCCCTTCAAATACAATAATCATTGTGAAAATATTAGCGTAATCATGAGGAAAATCAAAAGGCACAGCCAATTTATGGTGAAGTTGACTTAAACTGGCTTTGAAAATCTTCAGTTTGTCCAAAGGTGTGTGTGTGGTGGGCTGGGTTGCTATAATTGGACAAAATAAAGTGTGTGTGTATGTTTTTTGAGGACAGAGTGTGTCAGATCGGGGGCTGAGACACAGAGGGAAAAGAGACCTCTTGTCCCCGTCTTCCTCTCCACTACATCCCCCTGCTGGTCACAAATGGAATTGACCAATACTACTAACAGCTTCAGGCTTACTTTTCTTATTCAGTTGTAACTAACTTTGGGTCAATAACTGTGGGCAGCTGAGTGGTGCTGGGGTGCTACAATGTGTTTCAATTTTGTTGTTATGTTTTGGTGACATATGGGCAAATTATCTGCCTTGAATGAAACCTTACATTAATGCAAAAAATTATGAATACAAATAGTTACATTTTTTAAATCAGAAAATTCTTAGATCACGCACATAAAAACTGCAAAAAAGCATATTCTATTTGCAGATTCAAATGAGCTCTGATACCAATAAATGATTGAAATGAAAAAGAACTCAATATATGACAATTAATGAGAACTAGAAAATAATAAAAAGAAACCACCAAAGAAGATTTGAATGTTACTGTCATTAAAAGGCTGTCTGGATGCTCTTAAGATAACACTGAAATTATTCTGCAAATGTGAAGAGAGACTCTAAAAACACTTGTTCACATTTTTGGTAAATAATCTGTGTTCTTTTCTGAGTTACATCAGCACTCCAGTATGAAAACTCTCCTTTAGGTGATCCATGTGAAGTGCAACATTCCTGACCTTACAAACATTTACTTCTGAAATACATTTTTTGAGGTCCAGAAATAAAGTTCAGTTTAATATACACTATAACTTTATGAATGATGCCATCTCTGAAGATCTTAAGAGTCAGAACAGGCTGATACCATCTAATTTCTTCTGCAAAATGAAATCTCACAACTACTGTTCATCACACAAGATGTGTCATAGTTCACTTATGCAACTCACACCTCGATCTGGTTCCATGTTATAATATATCAATGTTTAGGTAACAAAAGCGTGGGAAAAGTGAAGAGGGGTGTGTGTGTGTGTGTGTGTGTGTGTGTGTGTGTGTGTGTGTGTGTGTGTGTGTGTGTGTGTGTGTGTGTGTGTGTGCCTGTCTGTGTGTGCTGGGTGGTCTCCATACACATGAGGAGCAGTAGCAGTGCCATTAGTGGTGTGTTGTCTTGCTAATAGGCTCAGTTTGGAGTCAATGGGCTGACTGAGGAAGAGGACCATCCATGTATTAGATCCCTCTCCATTCAAAGTCTAATGCCACCCTTTAGTCCAGCCCTCTGATGTTTTTAAATGCTGCCTCTGTGTGTATTGACTGGGAAGCACTTTGATAGCACCTGTTTCACTGCTGAGGCATCTGTACTGCTACTCCCCCCACTCTTAAGACATTCCCCATGCAAAAAGCAGAGGTGGAAGGGATACTTCTATAAATGAGCTTGAAGGTGTATAAGACATATGGCTTTTTTTTTCTTTTTGCCTTGGTTTTTGGTCATATATCTTTGCCTTCACACCAACACTCTGATGAGAATAGGAATTAGTTTGTGGTGCTCATTGTTTTAAAAACAACAGGAACAGGAACAGCTCTTTCCAAAATCAGTGATTTAGAATACCGAGACACTCCATGGTGACACACTTCAGCCAAACTAATTTCTGTCAATGGTGTGTTTTATGGATATATAAAACAATCCAATTTAGAGGTTTCAATCCAATCCAGCAACCCTGTGCATGAGTAAAGGAAGTGAGCTCTGGCTAAAAACACAGGATCGTTTGGCAAAAAAATTTAAGTTTCTGGACCAAAATGCCATGTGATTAGCAGGGCGCTGTGTTGGCCAAGCAAGAGTAGAATGGAGTATTTCAGTTGATAAACTCACAACTGTCATAATTTATGACAAGACGGATGCCAAAAAAAGTACTTTCCAGAGTTCTTAAATCTGGCATGTGGGTGCTATAAATGGTATCTTGGTGTTTTATTGGCCTTTAAAAAATCATTCTTCTGCTATTCAAACTCGACTTCCTGGATTATATTTGATGTCTCACAGATAGTCTAGCTGGAACATAATGGCTCCAATTGCACTGTTTCAACACAGATGTTTTCACCGTGAACTTCTCAATGAGAGATTCTTTCTGAAGCTGTTATTAAATATGAACTTTGGGCAATGTCCGCAGGATCAGGGCCAAACTTTCTGTGGCGCTGCCCTTTCACACGAGGACCAGAGACTGTCCTTGCCAGACATGTTCTCATGTTTGGAAATACTCTGTCTGGTTTAGGTGAGGGGTGGTACCTGGGTAGAGAGTGACAGAGGAACACCTGACCTCTGTTTTTTCTACAGTACATCAGTGTTAGCGAATGATCAAAGCCACTAAACTATCAGTCATGATCTTATTTTTGCATTTATACTGATACAGCATGTATGTAAATGTATCCAGAAAATCAACAAAAAGAGTGGAAATCAAACAGGAAAGAAGGATACTGAGCAGCTGCACTTTGTGCTCTTAGACCCAACAGATACATTTCGACTTGTGGTGGTGCTGAGAATACTTTGTTTAGAGGTGTCTGTCTAATTTGTTCATTTTTCAACCCTCATTCATGAAAAATTCCCCACATGAAACACATTGAGGCCTGCATTTGGAACAGCTTCAGTAAAGACAGCTTTTGCAAACCTTGCCTTGAGTTGTCGGGAAATCGCAGAAGTTTAACTCAACGGCTTTTAAGCTAAACAAACCAGTGTTTAAAAAAAGGATACTCTTCTTTGGTTTTAGGGCATTTTTGTTTTTAATTTGACCAACTGGCAACCAACTAAGAATCATGATGAGTGTACGGCGATGTGTGTTATCAAGGCCAGATTCACATGAGAGCTCATTCTGTTTTTCAGCAGATTTCTTTGGATCCAGTACTGAGTCATGCCTTTGTGTTATGAAACCCCTGACATCTCCTCTGAAATGACAGAGTGATAATGAAAAGCCGAGCTGACAGCAGAGGGCCGGGGCTGCTCTCTTTCAGCCCGCTGTCACCTCTGCTTGGCCGCGTTTATCCTTTAATTGAATTTCACTTTTTCAAAACTCTAAACTATGCTGAGACGAGTTTAGTAGAGAAGGTGTGACAAGCTAACGGGTTTCTGCTTTGTTTATGTTGCTTATTGACTTGGCTTTTCTCTTGTAATGCTAAAACATAGCAATTAGGAAGTGAAAAAGGCATTTTCAGGACCTTTAAGCTAGTTGGTGTACATACAGATAAAGATAAAGGTTTCCTAGCAGGAGCCCCATGCTTATTTTATGGCTTGAACCCATAATCCTTTGATATTTCAAGGCAGCTCAAACTTGACCCTTCCCACCACCCACTGACTAAAGTAATATCCTGTTAGGTCCTTTACACCACGTGGGACTTAATTCCTTAAACAAACCATGTTTGAGTGTGATTTACAGCTAATCTGGACAGGCGACGGTCATTTCTATCTTTCCTTTAATAATTTACGATTGGTGGAATTTATAGCACTGGCTCCCCAGCCGTGCATGCCGCCAAATCCATATGTCTGTAATATAATGAGATTTTAGCACAGCGAGATTATAAATTATGGTGTGATTTGTTCTCTTGCTGTTTTGTCAGGGCATAGCCTTTGAGTGTGTGTGTATGTGTGTAGCTTGGGGACATGGCTGGCATTTGGCTGCCACGACGCTCTAATTGCTGACGTACACACAGATAGATGGGACCTGATGGTTGGTGTCGCCACTGGAGGGGAGGGAGGAGAGAGGAGAAAGAGGAGAAGTGGAGAAGGAGAGGGGAAGATGAGGAGAAAGAAGAAGAATAGCTGAGGGGGTGATGAGGAGGGGAGGATGGGGAGGAGAGAAGGGAAGTACAGCACGGATGGATGGATATATAGACGCAGAGACAAGTGAGGAGGAGAGAAATTGTCTTGCGGCGGGAGACGCAGCTGCCAGCAGCTACATGGCCAAGCGGTTAACCACACTCAGGGAGCCACATTTAGAGAGGAGAGCAGAGAGACAGAGAGAGGAGGGACAGAGACTCAGCCACATTCATCTCGCTCTCAGATCTGTTGCTCTAGGGAGCTGCTGGAAAATGAAGAATTACATGGCCCTGATCAGATTACATTACAGAACAAGTGATTGCATGCATTTGACTCTTGTACAAAATAACAAAAAAATGAAAGAAGGGGAAGGAAACATACATGATCTGATTAATTATGTAATTATGTGGTATTTGTTCTGGCTCTGATACATGGGCAACATTCTGAGGGAAGGTAAATGGGTAATTTCATCTATGTTTCACCGCCTGCCATCGCAACCTGCTTTAATATAAATGTTGCCTTTGTGCCAGTCGGCACTTACAGACTTCACTGCTACTTGAAAACATTCTTATCACTGTCATTATATTTGCTCTGCATAAAGAAAGGAGGGGTATAAGACACAAGACCTGATGAATTATTTAAGTAGAAATGTATAAAAAACAGACACAGGTCAACATGCTCCTTTGTTTCAAATTTGTAAATTAAAGGATTTCTTTCACATTTCAGCACTAAATAACATGGTGGAAAATTAAAGAAACCCTATTACTTGTACATGTCAGTTAATCACTAAACCCTATGCAGATTGCTTCTATTTTTAGCATTTTTTTTGTTTTACTAATGATAAGTCAAATGTTGGCATTAGTAGGGTTTTTTGTCAACTACATCAGCACGGTTGATATTGTTTAGGGGAAGATACTTTTTTTATCTTTGTTTAATTTACTTTTTTATCTTTGTTTAATTTACTTTTTTTTATCTTTGTTTAGGCAGTCCCGGGAAATTGTGACTTATTTTTCAAGACAAAGAGAAAAAAAGAACATAAATTAAACGGCAAACATTAATTGCATGTCTGTGACGGGATGCAGCAGGTTTGAGGAGCCACATTCCCATCCACCCCCATTGACCTCCAAGCCTTTTCTTTTTGCTACATTACAGCCACACTACTTCGTGCGTTGGTAGTTGGCACTGGATGTAAATTGTGAAGTGTGGAATGATCTATTCCAATTTGGTCATAATGCCAAAGCTCCTTCATACATCTCATGACTAAACATAAACCTTACATGTCATGTTTGAGGGCCCCAAGGGTGGGTGGACTGAGGGCAGTTTCTGTTTTGAGTATTGTTCCTCAGCATTAATTAAAATAAAAAGCATGGAATTAAATTATTAACAGAGTAAAGCTGTACTTAAGGTCCATCTTTTTTGTTGTTTTAGTATGAGGATTTATTTGCCAAATCCAAATTTCAGGAGTTCTTGATGTGCTTGATCTCTATGTTTCTGCACAGTTAGAAATGTCTAGCGAGAATTGCTTCTACAAATCCAAGCATTTGTAGAGGAGGTCCATGGCTATTGTTACATTACAAATAACATGTTTACATCCACGAAATACAGCACAAACAAGATCATTAAAAAAATCTTAAAATAATACTGGTGTACATATATAGGTTGCAATATTGTGTTGGCTTCAAGACTGGGAGCGATCAGAGTGTATTTCCTCCCTCGTCGCCCCGGTCGCTCCGTCATCTTCAAACATTCTCGGTGAGTGACTTGTTATTTGCTCTGAGCTGTCTGCATGGTTTGGCTTTTTGATTAGAGAGAGACAGAAAGAAAGAGAGAGGGAGACAAAGGTACCGAGCAGAGATAGTGAAGAGAGAGACAGTCTTCAGGCACATGTCAAGCAATGTCACAGATAATCACACATCGCCTTAGAATAGCTTTGAAAATGACAGTGTAAGGGGGTGGGCTGGGAGGGGTGATGTTGGGGTTTAAGGGGGGGCGCGAGAGATGCATCAGAGCACATGTTCTCTAATTAAGGACCAGATAAAGTTAATTTCTGACAACTCCCCGGGGGGCATTTATCAAGGGCAACATATAAAAAAACAGTCTTATCTGTGAAAAATAAGAGCAGAGCTGTGGGGGAAACATGAGTATCGTACATACATCTGCTTTGTTCTCTGAAACAGAGATAAATATAAGGGGGGTAACTACAGTGACAGATAGAGAAAGAGTAATTTCCTCAGTCAGTCAGGTGGAGATGGTGAAGTGGCCTCCTTCTATCATCATCTACCCAGTAAAACCCAACCTATTTCATAGTCCACGTAATCTCCATATTACTGCTTCCACTCATGCTGTCCCTGCAGCCGCTGGGATGATTCCAATGATTTTGACCACTGCAAGCACATCAGTATCCTTCTAGAATTAAATCATTGTTTGGTTGTTTGCTCTCCAAGCTTTATTTTCCAGAGCCCAAAATACAAATTTGGGGTTTGTGTATACTAGTGAATGAGAGCCAAAAACGTGGCAATTAAAAATTAATTGTGAAAGATAACATACAGATTTATCCTAGCTTTTGGCCTTGCTTTCTTTCCCCTTTCTATCTATCTCTTCCCCTCCCCCTCTTGCCCCCCTTCTCTCTCTTCCAACCC
>JAPZDY010000004.1:3910565-3920919 GCA_029783645.1 Ctenochaetus hawaiiensis | reverse complement strand
CTTCATATTTTGTGATCAAAAATATTTTCAAAGGACACTTTACTAACTTCACTAAATATGTCAAAAGCACACTTAAACATTTTACACTGCTGAGAGGCAAAAACAAAAAAGAAAGGTGTGTGTGATTGTGGAGAAGTGTGTGAACACGTTGGCCAACTGCGCCCTATCTTACTGTACAGGCTGTTTTACGTTTGCGCCTCAGTTTAGACCAGGTTCTGGCTGGTCTAAACTCCTGGTGCATTTGACCTCATTGCGCCGGGTGTAAGATAGCAAACGCGCCAGGACACACCTCCATTCCGCCTTCATTCTCAGACCTCCGCCCCTCGGCGCACTGACCCAGCGCAAGTGGATTTGCTATCTTACACTTGTGACAAAAATGACGTTTGCACCGGGTGTAAGATAGGACCCAAAGGGTTGTACAACTTAAGTGTAAACCTTCCTCTGTCACGATAATCGTATTGGAGGATAAAATAAACTAAATTTTCGTAAAATTCTCTCATATTTCAAATCACTGTGCAGGGATTTAAACCAAAATTTATTTATATTTTGCTTTTGCTCTTTCACAGACAAACTGTCCCCTGTACATTCTGTACTTTCCCAAATGGTATCTTTGTAGCTCAGTTGCTCCAAATTGTTGGAACATTTTCCGAGAAGGTGCACATAAGCAATGGAGAAGCCTTTAGAGTTATGTACCAGTGTCGCTCCTTTGTTAACCTGTAACCCAGAGATATTCTGATCAAAGCTCATCAAAAATCGATGCTTTCTCATGTCCCTCCAAACAGATGGGCAAGTTTTGACAGACAAGATTGTAGTTACAAGATGCTGAAATAGGTATCCTTCGAAGGGTGTCTAGGTTCACCCTTTTTGGATGTTATGACATCATGAAGGAGATCAGGATCGGGATGCCTAATGGAAGCTTACCTGTGCATTTTGGGTAGTTCAAGCCAAGAGAAGACCACTAGGCAGATCCAGAGCATGCTGCAGGGGTTATAAAATCTGTCTGGTGCATATGGAGTCGGACCTGGAGAACATGGTGAGGCAAAAGAGTTCTGAGCTACCATCTGTAGACTTCTGACACAATGGCTCGGACCTGGAGAGCAGTGGAAAACCAAAGCTGAGGTGAACACTGGCTGGCTGATTAAGGCTTGAGTCGCTTTGTTGCAGAATACACTGTATTTAGTCCAGCTCATCCATTGACATGCATCATATGTAAGTTAATCCAAAGTTTATTGATCTTCAGCCATGTTTATAGCATTCATCTTGAACAGGAATCAAGCCACAGGCTAATCCATGTTTTATAGTTAATATAATGTCATCGTAGTAAACATGCTTGTCCATAATGGCCATGTGATTGAAATAATAGTAAAATCAGAGTAACATTGCCTATAATGAGAATGGTGCTGCTTATGGCTAAATCAATATTCATGTATACATTAGGCCAATATTTTGTGAGAGGCAATTACCTCTGAAGTGAAATGGTGTCACTGTGTGTGAAACAAAATGATTTAGAAGTGTGAAACATTTTGATTAGGCCTTTTCAAGGTGATCTCAGGACATTTTTATGTGTCACTTCTTCCCTCCTCTCCTGTCGTCGCTCTTGTTTCTTTGATGAAAGCAAAGAAGTGTACAGATGTTGAAGTGTGCTGACATGTCCTTGTGGAGGGATTTCAACCATGATGTTAATAACAATAATTAGCTCCTAAGTGTTTGTGGAGGGGGAGGTAGAGACATGAATATTCTCACATTGTGCTTGTGCGTGTGCGTGTGTGTTTGTATGGGTGTGTGTGCGTGTGTGTGGGTGTGCGTGTTTGTGTGTGTGTGTTCCAGGACAAATGGCTTCCCCATGTCGTTTTAAAAGGACAAATTAGCCATAATTGCTTGTTTCAGGGGTCTGAGTATGAAGGCAGCTTTTTGTTACTTCATTATGCCTGTTTTAACTCTCCAAGATCACACACACATAAACACACACACACACTCAGTTAGACCATTGAATCTATTAACAACATAATATTGTGACTATTAATGAGCAAAACAGCTATTTAATTGAATCAGAGTACATTTGCCTCATAATGAAAATTGCTGAGTTAAGAAGAATAGCAAGTGAAACAAGGCTGAATGCAACTGTTTATGAGTAAAACTCCTATTTAAATGATTAGAGGTTAAAATGTTGTGCCAGCACAAGCAAAGAATCGTTCAGTGTTTAATTGAAATACGATGACATCAATCTATTTCATCTTTTACTTGGACTGAACACATAGGAACTAAATCCATACACCACTTTAGATTATCACATGAGGAAATTTTCTGATGTGCAAAGACAGACTCTCCCATCAGCTTTGATTAGTGTTACAGTCTGTCTTTCTCGGCCGTTAGATATTTGAGAAATTATTATTAATAACAAAATAATTTCCACAGATTAACCCCATTCTGGCTTTATTCCTGATCTTCTGGCCTTTAGGAAATTGATCCAGGGAAAGATTGATGGCTCTCCTGCTGTTTTAAAACGTTTGTCCTTGCTGGTCCCTTTTTTCTTTCTCCTCGTCTTCTTTTGTACTGAAGTTATCAGAGGTCTGTTTAATGATGCAGATGTATCTCTGAATGTGACATTGAAACAAACTCAAAGTTCTTTTGAGTTTTTTAATTTTCTGCACTAAATTCACACAAATGATGCAGCACAATTAATTAATTTTGATCTGCTATGGATTATTAACATTAAGAAAAGCAAGGTAAGACACGACAGACACTCATATTGTTAAAAAAAAAGAATACAAATTACATTAATCCTCAAGTGACTCCTTTTTTCTTTTTGCTTTTTTAATATCATATTTTTGCTGCTTCCTTCTCAGGCACTGACATTAAACTTCTAAGAACTTTTTGTGCAATTAAATGATGAATATTCATTGTTTAATCACACATGCTGTAGATTCATTAAGCAAAGACTGGAAGCAAATTAGTTGCCTGCTGAATGTACAAAAGCCACCAAAACCATCTGTCCTTGAACAAACAGACCATTCCAGCTCTTCTATGGCTGTTGCGTCCTGACTTTGACCTCTGACCTTCTGTCTTACAAGTAAAACAAAGAAAGCCTACAGAAATAATCTGATTAATACATCACTCTATAATCTTTCTTTTAAGATGATGTTCTTGGCATTTTACATGGAAAATGACAGTTCAGACACAAGCAGAACATACAAGCAGAGTTTAGGAGGGTGACATTACACAAAACCAAAGTGTGATTGATTGAGTCCAGTCTGAGGCCTTAAGACTAGCCTATGTTTACACCTGCGAGAAATATACACCAAAACAACAACCACATAATACAAACTGTGGGTCTCTGCCTTGGTATCTAACACTGAGCTCATATAGGCCCCACATACATGAAACATTATGTTTAAAAGAGGTGCAGTAGGGTTTACTTTAAGGCCTTTTTTACACATATGCAAAATTATAATCACCTCCTGTACACTGCCACTCATTGCAGGTGAAGGGTGAATAAAATATTTTTTACAGTTTAAAGCAACCACCTCGTGGTTTTGCATAGAGTTTAACTGTGGTGAACTTTGACTGGTGAATCACACCTTCAACCAATATCAAAGAAAAATATGTAAATGGCCCCTTTGACTCTCATAGGCTGTATTTCACTCAGTGAGCCGAGAAGGAGGAGAGATGAATACTTTTCCTTTACTTATACCAATGACTGGATGGACGAGCATCCTGCTCCTCCTCACTAAAGCTGGTCTACATCTACTTCTCACCCACGCCAATTACAATGCAAGAACTGCTTTTTGCTCATCAGTAAAGTCAAATATTTTCCTCTTGCAAAACCAGAAATCACTTACAACCAAACCTTATACAAACTAGCAAACTGCTTTTACGTCATATCCTGAAAGCCAGCAATCAGCTCAACAAATGATACATTTCACCCCAGCGGGTAATAGTCACTTGCCTTCATTCATGTATGTGTGACTGTGGCCTACATGTTGGAAACTGGAGGTCACATGACTCCTGAACTGGGGAATCCAGGAGCAAACTCCCTGAGAGGAGGCACAGGTGTGCTGATTGAACAGTTAGTGCCGGTTCACTAACTGCTTGGAGTTCATTATTGTCTGCATCTCCAGTTAAGAAAGTGTCCCTTGTCCTTAGCTCTTGAGCGCAATATGCATATAAATTGTAATCTTTTTTTTTTTAATAAAAGCCTGTTAATACAAGTTGTACAACTGAACCTTTAGTTTACTGCATCGTGACAGTGTTGAGGTTGAAATGTAGAAATAATGTTACACTGTATTCTGGGTTATGGTGTTTGATTTCTGTTGATCTGATAGAATTAAAGTAGTATGTGCATTTCATCATTGTAGAATCATATAAACACAATTTTATTTGTGCCTTAATTGTGCCTTCATTCACTGGAGATGTAAATTATATCCAAAATTAAACTGTAAACAGGTCCTGCTGCCTCCTTCACCTCTTTCCATGATCATGTCAATTAAGTCTAGTCCAGTGTCAGTACATCTATGATGTTGATTAGTCTCAAAACCACTCATAGATGCCACTCATAGATTAATAACCCATAATAACTCATAATACCTCATAAATACCTCAAGACAATGGATAAAAAATTAAACATAAAGTAAGAATGTTGTATGCAAAAGTAAATACAAAACTCAGAGATACTACTAGACATCTCTATGTGAGATATCTGTGTTTTTAGAGAAGAGAAAGTTTACCATTCACCACCAGGCTGTCACACCATACAGCATGGATGCACTGACAGATTTCGATAAGCCCCTGCAGAGTCAGTCCAGGCTGCAACATCTACCTCCATCTGTGTACAACAGCCATGTCACTGAGCTGTTGCAACCTACATGCAGACAGTATATATAGTACACTGGCAGTAAAAATGCACACACACATGCACTTTGGCCATGGTCAAAGGTCAGTACACAATAATTGTAGTAACATGCAAAAACAGAAGGAAGAAGCGTAAGAATAAAGTTTGGACCAAGGCTATTTATGTAAAACAGGAGTAACACACAAATATGAAAGGACAGGGTCACTTGGCAAAAAAGTTATTTAATAAAATGATTAACATTTATAATACTCAGTCTTTTATACTTTTAAAACATTTTTTTTTTTACTGGACACCATTACAATTCTCCCTGAGATCGTCAACTTTTTACCTACAATTTTAGCTTTGCGGGTTAATGGGTGTCCCTGGTTAAACAGCTTGGACAAAGATGATATTTGGAAGTGCTGTGATCACAGTAAGCGTACTCTATTAAAGATAATGTGAACATCAGATGTCAGTGATGTCACTGTAATGTGTAAGAGCTGACTGCAGGAATAAATGATGTCTCACTAATACCTTTTAAGCATGGTGACTACCAATAATTTACCAAAAATTGGAAAAGCAATCAATCAATTCCAAGCAAGATATAGAAAGGTTATGTCTAATTCCTAATGAAATAAATGGAAAATGCATGTGGGCAAATTTAACATGTAAGCATAACAGGCAGAAACAACAAAAATATCTGTCTAATCTAATGTGAACTTGAGGTAAGTAACCAATTCCACTGCAGACCTCTGGAATATGTAGCTCCAGTGCCTCACACACAAAATTTACCCATGCTCCTCTGGGTTTCTAAACCGAAAAGAGCCTCATCTTCAAGGTTCTAGGGGTCAGCGAGACCCTTTAAAAAACATCAGCCCCAGTGCCCCATGGGATATGGAGTTCCTGATGGGTTCCTAAACAATTGTAAATGTTGACCGAGAGGATATCAGCTAGTCACCTCAGTGTCACCACGGAGGATTTCCATTTCCTTTAACAGCCTGAATGAGCTGTGCACAAACATGAGCAGATGGATGAATGAATGGGGAGAGAGTGAGTCACCCAGAGAAGGAGAAAGAGCATCCTTATTTATTGTTCATGCATTTTTAAACAGTGGACCACTGGGGTCAAATGAGTAAACAGGACTTAACCCGAGGGCAGAAAGAAAGGAGGAAGTAGTGCAGCAGAGATGGACAAATTGGATATGTCAGTGTGGATTGAGAAGAGGATACAAAAAAACTGCTGTTGTCCCACAATTCTCGTTATATTTAGGGATCTACAATAGAAGTTTCTTCTAGCTTCAACCTGCAGAAGAAGTGATTTCCCAAAAACATCTCTGATAAAGAAAAAAGCATTAAAGAGAGCAAAACATGTGGTTGACACTTTAAGGTCCTGCTCTTTTGCTCAACCTTGTCTATTATCCAATCTTTGTCTTTCCATGTTGAATCTTTCTAACGACACATTTACAGCATTAAAGATCCTGGCGTGACACCTGTGTGTTTAGGGGGTAGCAGGGTCAAACTCAGCCCTGCAGGTGTCTTGACTTCTGACCTTTGACCTTCACACACAATTACACACACATGCACAGAAAAATTTACAGATACATGGAGCCTCAAGCATATGACTGACTGATGTAGTTGAGATTAGCTATATGTCTCCACAGGGAGCAGAGCACCGCAGCCAGTGTTTGAGTGTGTGTGACACAGAGAGAGTGTGTGGGGGAGAGAGAAGGTCTGCATTGATTTGACAAACAGAAGCTAAGGACAAGAAGACTGCAGTGACCTTTGGCCCTCTGTGTGTGTGTGTGTGTGGGTGTGTGTGTGTGTGTGTGAGTGTGTGTATGGACATGAGTATGACTAAATGATGGGCTGTGTGTGATTTACAATATCATGTCACTATGTACGTGCTGTTATGGGGAGTTCATTTATTAAATAACAGTGTTTGAAATGCCAAAAAAATGTATATTAGACACACAAATGTTAATGAAAAGCCATTTCACAGGTATATTCTCCAAGGAAGAACAACAGCATCAACTCTTTCAGTAAATTTCCCAAAATGACATGTGTCTATGTGTCAAAGCTCTCTAGAGGCCATAGGAATCATGACAGGAGTGAAGGAGGAAGTCAGGTGACGTTATTACAGACAAATAACAACAAAAGACTGGGCTTCAGCGCAGGAGGCAACTGTTTTCCCGTTTTCAACTGAAAGGCAAACTTTTCAAAGAAAAGTGTGACCGCAAACGTCCCCTAGCCTCATGTGGTTCTTTTGTAACCAAGACGATGCTTGACAAACCTTAATGAAGTACTTATTTTATCCAAACAATGATGTTTTCAAAATCTCAGAAGTATTTTTTTTTACCCACGCCATAATGTTTCCCAAACCAAACCAAACCAAGTCATTATTATGTTTAAACTTCAGTTTTGGAAGGCACAGAGAAATGTTGTTGTCTTGCTTTTAAACAGTTCAGATCTGAAATGAATTTATGGCTCATTCTAGACAGAATAAATAATGACATATTTTGTCGTTTAATCTGGAAATCTTGTTTCACACATGAAATAGATGTCTCTTTTATGAGGAACCTTGAAAAATTTTCTGAAGACATTGTGGTTAATAGCTTATCATATTTTTGCACTATTTTGTTCTTTTATGGCAGTCTATCATTGTTAATGCTGTCTCTACAAGTCATTATTAGTCTTTTCCAAATAAACAAGAAAGATAAACACACAACAAATATTATATTAAGGAAATAATGGCCCCTCAAGACTAATCATGCACTACTTGGCAGAATAGATCAAAGGATAAAGTTACATCTCTACTGCATGCAGTTGTCTAAAACAATACATTTGTAACAAAAGTGAAACAAAGATTACCTTTTATAATTATTTCAGAATATTACTGGCTAAAAAAAATAAAGCAATGCCTTAATTAGAGTGACCAGAAGCCTGCACAGCAGAGAGGAGGTCAGCAAATATAAGATGTAAGCCCATGAGGCCACCTCCGTCCCCCACCCTCGTCCCGGTTGCCATGGCGTTGAAGTGTGATTAGAACTCTGGCTAACCAACATGGCTGACGATATTGACTTCCTTTCTGGTTCATGCAAACAGGATGTGACAGATTTAATTTGTTTGTCAGCCCACCTTAATTTAAACAGAAGGCGAGAAGCAGGAGAGAGGCAAAGACTGAGGGAGGTGAGGAGCGAGGGATTGAGGGAGAGGGTTTCACACAGAAGCATTCACTTTCAAATATGCTAACTTCCCGTTGACAAGAGCAGCTTGGATGTGTAAATCTGAGTGTGTGTGCCAGCTTCAAATTCCCTTTCTCCCCTTTTTGTGTGTAAAGTACATGCATAAATCAAAAAACAAAAATATGGGAATTATTGATACATGGAGACAGAGGACAGAGAATGTGAAGAAAGGGAAAAAATATTACTATTTGTGTGTAGAACATGAAGGAAAGAAGTATATGGAGTGGAAAACAAAGAGAAAATTGAAAAAGGAAAAGGCACAATAGTCCACATGTGAGTGTGTTTTAAGTTTTAGAACAGGTTTTTCCCTCCATTCAAAACAATAACCTGCCTACTAGGCTTTTTGGTATACCGGTACTAAATTGGTACCGCGGTACTGAGGCATTTAAAACGGTATTATACTGCACTTGGCTGGTACCGGTTACCTTTTTTGTTTTTTTTTTACATCGCCGCGTAACGTCACCGCCTTGTAATTTGAGCCGAGGCGTGCAAGCCGGAGCTAGCAGGCGAGCGAGTGGAGCAGCAAACTGAGCAAAAATCTGGTGACAGAGAGAGATAAAGGAGAGAGAGAGAGAGAGAAAGACAGGAGAAGGGAGAGAATGACAGCTGCTGCAACCTCCATCCCGCCGCAACTTGTAGATAAACCAGGTGCGCAAAGTGCTGTATGGAATTACTTCGGCTTTAAAACAAATGAGCACGGTGAAGCCATTAACACCGAAGCACCAATGTGCAAACGGTGTCACAAAACATGTTGGAAACACTTCCAACTTGGCAAAACACTTGAAGGACAAGCACCCAGACCTGCATAAGGAGTTCAGAGAACGATGGGTAATAACAAGGTTAGCAGCACCACTTTACTTCCTCACGTAAACAAACGAGACAGCAGCACAGAATATTTCTTCACAAGTAAGAAACTCTACCTATGTGGTGCATTCAAGACATGATGACATTGAAGACATGCCAACAGGAATGCAGCAGGAACTGTCTTAAGTGGATTTTATTGTACCTTATATGTCAATACCGCAAATGGAATTTTCTGAATTTTGTTTTCCTTGCCAGAGTTTCTCAAAAGATCGATTTTTTGGGCCTTAAAACAGGCTGTGTGCAGATAAAAGGTAAAAATTAAAAGCCAAGGGTAAGTTTAGAAAATTAAATATAAAAGTGTGGACAGAGCAAATGTGCAAGAGGGAGAAGCACAGAGAGATGGAGAGAGTGGAGAGAGAGAGAGAGAAAGGAGAGTGGAGAAAGAGGAGAGCGAGTCCACCTTATGGACAGCTTCATGATGGAGCACAAAGCAGGAGGAGGGTCTGGACTCGTGTGTGTTTGTGCGAGAGAATCCCGATGGTGGTGGAGAGCAAGAGTGTGACGGTGAATACAGAGGGCTGCATTATTGTTTAAATCATTGATCTCTTCTCTTTCTCTGCCTCTCGCTTCCTATAACTACCTTGCTCTTTCTATTTTCAGTCTTTCTTTTCTTTCTCACCACAAATATTTCTGTGACAGTAACAAAAGCATTCTGTCTTCCTGTCTTAATTCTCACTCTTCTCCTCCTCTTTGTGACATTCACATGCCGTCTCTACATTTTAACATCGTATCCACCTTTAACCTGCTTTCCCTCTTTGTCTTTCTCTTATGGTTGTTGTTATCATTCAAATGTTCTGAAGCATTCCATGAATCTTCGTCATTCTCGCTGATTTATTTCTGTTTATAGAGATTGCCAAGTGCCTATTTTTTTTTCTGATAACTGTCTGTGGAGTTGTGGTTGTGTTTTCTCTGTTGCAGTTCAGTTTAGGTGCTGGCATCATTTCTATGTGTTTCTGAGACTTTCAGGATTATGACTTGGAGGATTTAGCTGATCAGTGGTGTGCTGGCCATCTGGCATACTGGGACAAGTTTCAGTGGGCTGACACATTGATGGGTCAGTGGATCCCCAAAAAATAAAGTTTTACACTGGCCATTTGACCCTGTCTGTCTCTCTACCAGCCCCTTTCTGTGTGCCTTTTGGTCAGAGTGCTGTGCAAGCTCCATAACATGAATAACTGGCATTTTGTTTTTTTCCACAACTCCTAATATTGACAGAAATAAATTAATTACATTTTTGCTTGATATTTTACCTAAATATGCCTCAAATCTGCCACAGATAAGAATAAAACATTTGTGATTGTTCACTTATTTGCATGCAAAAAGCTTCTACTGGTATGTATGTATGTCAGTGGTTCTTAACCTTGTTGGAGGTACTGAACCCCACTAGTTTCATATGCGCATTAACCGAACCCTTCTTTATT
>JAPZDY010000004.1:3898552-3910465 GCA_029783645.1 Ctenochaetus hawaiiensis | reverse complement strand
TTGACCTCCGCCGAACCCCTGAGACTGACTCACCGAACCCCTGGGGTTCGATCGAACCCAGGTTAAGAACCACTGATGTATGTATACTAAATGTAAAACCTAATATTCATATAAAGCAAAGGTTATCTTGATCCTTGATAATAACAATGTGCTTTTAATTATATCCTATGTAAGTCAGCTGTGGAAGAGCTCTAATGGCTAAAACTGAGGCAGACACAGGATGAGTAAGTGGTATTTAAATATTTTAAGATTTTGTCACATTTACTGCCCTCCAATCATTGGAGGCTTTGCTGATTGACGGTGATGTTGGTAAATGGTCAGTTTTGATCAAATATGTAAGACTTTGAAACAGTTATTATACATATTACATTTTTTGCTTTGTGTTAAATGGGGCACTAAATTACACAAAGCTCAAAAATCCATGACACCGCAAATCAATGCCAAGAATCTACTTCTCCTTACTGACATACATTATCTGGTTCAAAGTAACTGAGCCTTCTGTTTGAGTCCTGTAGATCTTGGTCTTCATCATCGGCTTATAAACAGAAGGAACTTTTTTTTTTTCTAAACCTCCAGTCAGCTTGAAACTGACTTTTCCAAATGTTATGAGACTTGTTCCTAAACTTGATTTTATACTGATAAGTAAAACTGACTGCTGTTTGGGTTGTCAAAGACCTCAGCTATAAAACAGTCAGATGCGATGCACTTTTATATGATTTATATTATATTTAACAGCTACAATGGTGTGAGCTGACAAATAAATCTATTAAGCCTTGTACTTAGAGTCCATGTTTGTTGTGCTGATAATAACTACCGAGCCCCTCTAACACTGTGTTTGTTTGTCCTACATGAGCATCCAAGCTGTGTGCCTTTCTCTTTCTCTCTCTCAGTTTTCTCCTCCTTGACTTTTCCTTTCATTCCGGCTTCTCTGTGTTGTGCTCACGACCTTTCTCCTTCTCCTTCCTCTCCTGGCTGTCGATGCTTCATTCCAGATGTTTTGGATCTTTATCTTTGTCTTTGGCCCCTTCAGATTCAGCCCCTCCTTTTGTTTCCCAGTCCATGTGTCAGTCATGATGTCCTTGTCTTTCTCTCCCTCTTCTCTGTTTTCTTCCTCCTACATGTGGGAGTGATGTACATGAGCTTTGTCTCCTGTGTGTTTGTGTAATCCGTCCTCTGTCCAGGTTTCCATTGGGAAGAGCAGATCTTGTGAGTCAGACATGTTTAAGGACACTTAAAGTTGCTCAGCATCTTACCAGATCCATTCTTCATATATGTTTACAATCTTTTCATGATTCTTTCACTCTGATTAACTTTAATTTTACAATGATGATCTCTTCTTTCCACACATTTACTGCATGTCTTTCTGTATGTCTGGAGAGATTCTCCCTTAGTTGCTTATCCAGAAGTTTCTTCCTTTTTTCCATTACAAAAGGGATTATTGGTTAGTTTTTCTTTATCTGCATCAAATGTCTAAATAGGACAGAGGTGGTTGTAGGATGGACAGATTTTAGAGCCCCGGGATACAAGTTATTGATTTGTCATATTGGGCTGGTCTGTGAAAAAAACAAGTTGACCTGACTCGGGTTAAATCTGTGATTGGTGTTGCTATATCTGTTACATATATCACAATCCCTCCCGAATCTTGGGAATGTTTTTCTGTTAAAGGGCTAACACAAGTTTGTGTCTAACTAACCCCAAACTATTTAGGATAACACATTGTACTTGAGATAATCTTGATCTCAATTTTTGGCCTTGATCCTGATCCCAGTTTTTTCATTATTTATCCCTACCTCTGCTAAAACTAAGAAGCTGTCTTAATGTTGTCTTCTCTCACACATATGAGAGAATGCTTACACTGTAAAGCTTAGCTGAGGCAACGCACAGCAGCTTTGGACAAAACACAGCAAAAATACAAGGATGGGTAGAGGCTCAGATTTTGATTGTAACACTTTCGTTACAGCAGTCAGCTTCATTCATGAATCCTTTTCGTTGTCATCTTCTTCTCGTGCCAACCTCGGCACATCTGTTGCCAGGTGTAGAACATCTTCCTCAAACATTTTTAGTACCCTGTTGGAAAGTCACCTTCCACCAAGCCGACACACTGCCACAAGGCCGTGGTTCTGGTTTGTTACCACGGAGACAAGCACGGAGTGCGACGGTTGCTGTTTGGCAGTGATGCTTGTCTTGGCAGGGAAACGGCCAACGCTGAGGTCGAGTGACAGCCAGCCAGATACACACACACACACACACACACACACACACACACACACACACACACACACACACACACACACACACACACACTCTCTTTCTCCTCAAGGCTCAGCAGGCAGGGCATGGAGGGGGGAGGCTCTGTATGTGTGTGTGAGTGTGTGACAGTGTTAAGCAGGCGAGGGTGACAGTGACGTGACACTGGTGAAATAATTATGAGTCCAAAACAGGGCTGACAGGGAGCAGCCCGTGCCCTTCAACTATCTGTCAACTGTCATTAACATAAAGCCCTGATACACAGCCTGAGGAGAGAGAGAGCGGAAGAGAGACACAGAGAGTGAAACCGGAGGAGAAAAGGAGAGGAGACAAACTACAGAGGGGGACACAGCCAAAGTGAGCCATCTTAAAAAGTCCTTTAATCTAGAATGTTGTCCTGTTAGTTCCTGTTTCAAGAAACCTTAACATGAAGCAGATTGTGCGGTCAGATTTCTGGTTTAAATGCTTTGGAGTGACTGAAGAACTGTTGTAAGGAGAGATTTAAGGGATGGGGCGGGGAACAGAGACCTGCATTAGATGAGATGGAGAAGATCAGAAAACATAGCAAGATTTAGAAATAACACAATAAACAACAAAAAAATATGTAGGAAGTAATGACAAATTAACAAAGTAGCTGGGTAACTTACATTGTTATAAAATCATTAATAATGAGCAACTTCAACAAATGTTTGTCCAAAATAAGGTTAAAATAACACTTTATTAAATGTTGTTTAACTACACAATTGAGGAATGCTGCTACTGTGTCTATTCACATTGAAGTTAAACTACTAAGTTTTAAAAATGTTTCTATTTATGTTATATTTTTTCATCGTGAGCAGCCTCAGGTCTTGAGAAAATGGCCCCAGGAGTCATCTCCTCACTAATGTGTGGATTTCACTTAAAATAGCAACGTCATGGACACACAAATATAGTAATGTGTGTGTAATTCCCTCTAACTCAATATCTTCCTTAACAACTGTTGCTAAGAAAAAGAAACAATAATCAATCTAAAACAATGGCGCATGCCGCACCACAGTTCAATCAGCAAGCAGCCTTAAAATACTTTCTAACTTAACCTCAGTGTAACTGGCAGCAAACGCACCTTAAACAGCTGTCAGAACTTCATTTTCCTTCAGAAATGCAAAAGAGGCAGAACTTGTGCAACCGTTCATAGAACATCCTAACTGTGGGTTGAGACGATACTTTTTCTTTTTGATAAAGACGACTGAGGAAGAAAGAAAAATCTGTTGCTTGACATGGAAACACTGAACTCGTGGTCAGAAGTTATCTCTTGTTTTACATGGACATGGTGCATTTACCAACTCATCTGCATCAGATCCAGTTTGTTAATGCATTGTTGTATTGTAGTTGTGAATTCTTAGTGTTCTGGTATAAAATTTAATTCTGACGATGGAAAACTGGCATGGCATGGCAACATGAAACAAAGGTAGTACAGAGACAAAATATAGTTTGTGTCCCACATGAACCTTGTAGATTATATTTGTCAAAATTTAACAAAACTGGAGGATAATTCTGTTGTTTTTCTAGTTTTTCTGTTACCTAACTTATGTAGTGTATTGAATTTACATTACCCTTATCCTATTAGTGTCTGAATAAATGTGACAGACAAAACATTCTTCTAATCACTCTCCAACTTTTTTTAAACAACCAGCCCCTTCCAAACACTGTCTATAGGCTGTATTCCACAAGTACATGTTCAGTATAATCCATGTATGTGTGAAACATTCAATCTGGCACGTCAGGTTAAAAAGGTAATGGTGAATCTATAGATTTCTACAAAAATAACCCTTCCCAAACATCACTTATGACCCATTAGAAGTGTGTGCCACTTTGTTTCCTCGTATTTGGCTGTGTTCAGGATGTTCCTGGGTAAGAGCCTTTGACCAGTGCTGTGTGCTGCACAGTCTTTGAGAGCACAAGATCAGGACTCCAAAAAACATAGTTATCAGGTTACATTTCTCTCTCATCTCTCTCATCGTTATGTCTGTTTAACTGAGGGACAAAAACAACTACACACTACAAAGAGGGAGAAACTTGTGCTTTGGCTGAATTTGTACAAAATATGGCATCAGGGCACCCTCCTGCAGGGTTGTGAGACGGTTTAGGTATGTTGATTTGTGCCTTAGAACATAATGACAACCATCAGAAAATAACTTTATTTATTTATTGCCTTATTGTGGTGATTGTTCTCAGTCCAGCCAAACCAGGGAAGATGGGCCAAGGTTGAATGGTTTGTTTTCAAACAGCAACATAAAGTCTTGTATAGTGTTGTGCTGCTGAACCTCATCACGCAGCAACGACAGTAACCATGTGTGTTTTTTGTTGTTACATTGAATAAAAGAGTCACCTGACCATGATGATGAAAGACAAAGGTCACCTGACTTAACCTTTTCCACACGTCCAAAACTCATAAATATGTGAATGGCATTGAGTAAAATGCTATAAGGTTAGAAGTGTGTGCACCACAAGACATGTCCTTAAAAACCTGTTATTTATACATCAGGGTGTGTAATTCAGCTGCAGCGTAACTCTCCTCACTAACATAACTCTAATTCTTAGAGGTGATTGTATCCTTTGAATTATGACAAAAGTATCAGGGGCTTTAGGAGGTGTGCTACGGATGCAGCTAAATGGCTTAATAATATTGGCAAGTGCTTGAATAAACTGCATACATACACACCAGCATAAAAACTCAAATCTAATGTATTGAAAGTGATTATTTCCCATAACACCTTAGCAAAAAGGAAATGCACGCAGTTATCTGATTGATATGAATTTGTCATTTCAAAGGCCAAAATTTAGAAAACCAAAGTAAAATCTCACAGTTCTCGGCTTTGCTGTGAAATGCCTCCTCCATGAGATGTGTTTCTGCTGCTGTAAATGTGTGTGAAAGTGTTTCGATAGCGGGCGGTGGATTGATATGTGGATTAGGCGAAGGCCCGGGTGAAATATGTCAGAAAACACCCTGTTACCAAGAGTCAGGATGTAAAACGCCTCAGTGTACATAACTCTTCTTAACGGGGAGTAAATCCCTCCTCAAAATAAGAGGACACAGAGTACATTTTGCAAACAGTATAGTTGGAAATAAATCTCACATGATGCACCATGAAACAGTCAAAGAGACGACGAGAGAGGCAGAGTTAAGGAGAAAAAAGAGAAAGCTGAGAGAGGGATTTATAGACGGGGGATATCCCAGTGCCTAAGATGAGCCAAATGGCCAACAACAGACTGACGGACTGAAAACACAAATAAAGAGCCATTTTTATGATGTGAATGGATGGGTTCCCTGGAAGACACTTGGCTGGATTTTATTTGGTCGTGGCTTTGGCCCGAGCCAGTACATATTTCTGTTTTATGAAGAGACTCAATGGCTAAGACAGCGGCTAACAGAGTGGTGCGAACCCTCTCACCTCACTTGATTGAGAGAGAAAACAGAAGGAAGGAGACAAAAAAGAAAAAGTGAGTGAAAGATGAATACAAAGAGATAGAAGAAAACAAATAGGACATTTGCACAATTTGAATGATATATAAAAACATGCAGGATCGATCATTTACAGAATGTATCTATGCCATCTGCTCTGAGATACATTCAGATATAATTCCCCAATTTTAAAAATATCACTGACACAAAGGTGTGCACACCCACGCACGCACATACACATTCATAATCACTGGAGCTGAAAAATTGTACTTAGATAGCTAAAAGACAGTCTCTTAGGCATCTGTCTGTGTTTGTTGAATTAAAACATCAAATCTAATAATCAATCAGGGCTCTGCATTCAGTCACTCAAAGTCCAAGGATGATTAGGCATTTACAATTTTTCACAGAATTGATGGAGAAATTGTACCCTAAGCCAGTTTTTCACATCTTTTTAAAAGTTGATTTTAAATGTATGATTGTTTATAACCACTAATGTACTCCTTAATCTTAATTTAGTTTAAAAACCATGAATTTTGGAAAATTGTATATTTAAATGCACTCTTTAAATACTGCAAACTGACTTGATCCTTGCTGTCTTTTGTCTCATCAAGTTATAACAATGTGTCATCTTACTTGTTACAGACCTTGAGATTTGTCTTTTTTTTTTTTACTTTCTTTCACATACTTTAACATCTGTCACTCAGTCTCAGTCCAGTAAATCTTTAAAATCCAGGTCACACATTAGCAGTTTTATTTGTAAAATAGAAGATGTAGTTACATTAAAAAGGGCAAGACACATTAAGCAAATGGTACTAAACAATGTATTTGTAAAACTTTATACTGACACACAATAATATGCATTTAGTGCTTTAGTGAGCACCAAATGTGCAGCCAGGGCTGTATGTGCGATTGACTTGAAATATACTACACTGAGTGTCTTCATGATAATAAAGAAACATGTCACCCAGTTTAACAGTGTGGCTCACTGATGTGTTTTGCCTGTTTCTGGACGGCAATTGCACAGAGGATGTTGATATCCAAAACAGAGCAAGAGGCTACAATAAAAACAGTATTTATTAAGGTTCATTCATATGAGTTATTGACACTGAAAATGTAATCCTTTACTCACTTTATATTACTGGAAAAACAGCAAAATGGCCAAAGATTGCAATCGTTAAAGTCTCATCTTTTCCTCCTACTCTTTGGCTTTGCTGCTCTCTGTCAGCCACTATGAAAACTCATTTGAGGTAAAATGGATGATAGTTTAAAAGGGGCTCAAAAGAGGGAACCACAAATTAAATGGAAAACTATATTCTTGTGAACTCTATGCAGAATACAGCAGGTAAATCTGTCCTTGTCTTCATGTCTTTGATAAAATGCTGCATTAAAATCATTTGGACAGAGGGGATGAGTCACGGCATTGTAAAACAAATTCCTGTAGCCAGTAAAATAGCCATCACTGCAAAATAATTGCACCCGTCAGTCGGATCTTTGACGACGAACATGTGACAGTTGTTGCTTTCAGTATAAAAACCCCGGCGAAAGCAGAGATGACTCAATCTCTTTCTCTGCCTTTCATACAGTATCTCTTTCAATCTCTCAAACACATGCTAATCGTTCCCTCTCATTTGCATCCTAATGATTTCACTCTTCCTTTTTAGCCCTCGTCCGATCCCTCTATTAAGTTATCTGCTGCTCGTGCTCCCTCCCTATGTCTTTGTGTAGGTGTCTGCTGACTTTCCTGTCCACGTGTCTGTTGTGGGCTTTTAATGGAGGTTATCATTTGGTACCAAGGGGTGAGATTTCAATAGTTTATGCTTGATCTGTCACAAGAGAGCCACATGTGTCACTCAGGGAAACCCTTGGATATTTTAGAAAAGGAAGGGGAAAAAAAAGGAAAAAAGTCAGAGAAGCAAAAAACAAACAGAGAATCAAATAGAAGAGAAAGCAGGATCCAAGTGTGGCTGAAGAATTATTATTTCAGTGCAAATTAACTGAAGAGATAACAACAGTCAGTGAGGAACTGCATAGATCAGGGCAGCACCAAGGAATAAATAAACAGAATAACTGTAAAATAAATATACTGTGTATTTTATGATAACATTCTTAAGTTTAATTTTATGTTTGTATCTCATCTTCTCTAATTATTGTTTTCACTGATAATAAAAAAATGACTCATTGCTCTTTTCCTTAAATGTGCTTTATAAACAAAGTGACTTCAAATATTAAATAGAGGAAACAAAAACCTCATTTGTACATGACAACAAAATAGTTTGCTTCTCAATCCCCACAATTTAGGAATAAAGGTACCTAAAGATTATCTGAACCTACACCTTTGATTATCTGTTCAAATTAAAACTATTTTCTGTTAGGACATTTAAATGCTTAAACTCATTAACTGCACTGATTTAAAGACTTAAAGAAATAATATGTAACTTTGATTGTTTGATTGTTGAGTCTCATTAACAAGTCAGCAAACATCAACGCTTTGGATTGGTGGCACAGCCTGAGCCAAATTTTCTTGTTTTTGGCACTTATAGAAAATGCCATGTTACTCCTATAGTGTATATATGAGAGGCGTGGTGTGTGTGTTTCCTCCCCATTTCGGCCCTGCTGGTGCAGGTTACACTGTAATTAAACTCTACAAAGCTGAAGTGTGAGCATACTTGTGTTTTCTCTGTCTCACTGGAGAGCTAATAAGCAACAAATACACAAAGCGATAAATTAATGGTGTGGATAATTAACCAGGAGAGCGGCTGGAGAAGCGTGACGGAGCACCAGCCACCATAAGGGAACTTACAATCACAGTGTGTGCGCAAGTTTATATGTGTGTGCAGTCATTTCAGGTGCGTCTAGGGTACTTGGTTGTGGGTAGTTTTCAAAGAAATAAATTAGTCAGAAGAAATAAATATAAATTAAAAGACAGAATGACACATAAGCAGAAATAATGTTCACAATCACAAGGAGGTTTCTGCTCATGTTAAGATCATGTTAACATGTGCTAAGGGAGTTATATTTATAAAAAGTTTGCTTTGCAGTAAACAATATTGTCTAAAAAAAGTAAAGAATAAGCACCATACATTTCCAAGAAATCAAGATTCTAGTGCAATGCTCATATGAACATGCACAATATTCTCTCAATCATTTGGCTCATCTTTTACCTTCTAACAACACAGGCGGTGGTCATCAGGAGCTGCCCAGTGACATTAGCCTTATCTGCCCTATCTGTCTTGTTAACTTCCTACATGATGACAAATGAAAATAATAAAAAAAAAAGCTTTGGCCACTAAACAAAAATATTTTAAAACAGCAAATGAATTAGCACCTTGAATGTTTTGCTGTTTTTTTAAAGTCAGGCAGGTTCAGTATTTTACATCAGCTGTCACAATCGCCTCTTGCATCATACTGATGCAAAGGGGCATTACGATGTTAAATGACACTACTCAAACTAAAAAACTGTGTGTAAGGATTGTTTTGCCAAGTTGCACTCATCACAAGGCTGTTGCAAGCTAGTCATTCTATCAGTCAGCATTATCTTTCCTCATAATGAGCAATCTGCAATGTGCAATGTTTGCTTGCCTCGTGTCAATACAATGTTTGTAGCTTAGGTGGCTCTATTGCTATCCTAATTGTCAGGTATAATTGCCATTTCACTTCACTTCACTGATTCAGCCTGACATTGTGTTCATGCAAGCCTGGTTCTGTCTGGGGGGAGGTACGCCCTAACCAGTGTGTACAAAGTATCAAATCCAACACAAAAGCTGCAGCAGTGGTTGCTAGTAGTAGCTGATCTCAAAGAGTACTCCACATATTTAGTATTGCTTTCCCATAGAATTGCCAGGCTTAAGATGGACAGTGAAAAAAGAAGCAAGATCAGTACAACAGAACTTCCTTAAAAACTGTCATCAAAGAGTTATTGTTTCTGTTGGCAAGTTCAACTTGTGCACTATAACTGCAGTTTTAGGGCCATTTTTAAATACTTTTTAATTAGAAAACAAATGAAATTTACCCCCCATAAACTGATCTCAATGCCTGGATAACTGTTGTTTAAATAACATAATAATATTTCACACAAAAGAACAGAGCACATATAAGAAACTGTTTACTCATCATATGATCAATGTGGGTAACTAGAGCTGCAGAATCTTTAATTACAGCTGCACATCCACATGTTGTGTAGCCTCTTGCATGTACATTTGTAAAAATAAGCTTTCTTCTTGTTTTTACAGAGGGCTTATCTTTAAAGTAATTCTTGTATAAAAACAAAAAAGCAGATACAGCACAGCAGAAAAAAAATCATGCCAATGCTAAGTGGCCACATTATGTCTGAGAGCTTAAGTTTCACAAAGAATATACTATTTGAAAAAAATATGTCCACTGGACTTTGATTTTTCTGGTTGAATATTGGTGTTTTATATTCGCAGTAAACAGTAAAAGAAAAGCAGTAGATTAAAAGAAATAGGAAAACATCTGTAGCAGTTCCCAAGTGAACAAGTGTAATGTGCATACATTACAATAGCCTGGTAGTAGATCTGAAGAGCATTGGACAGGATTCAAGAAATGGCCTATCAGACCAGTTCGCTGAGATGGATTCACTACCGGCTCAAAGTGTCCAGCAGCGATTGAAAAGGTCACCCATGTCTCCGCTGCGCCCCTCAACATCCCATACACCTCAGCCTCTAATCTGAATAGTGTGTGTGTGATGTGTGTAATCTGAATAGTAATAAGGCTGCCTGATAGATTGATGCATAACAGCAAGGAGCATGCAGAGCAGGCAGGCTATTTTGGTGTCAACTCCCTTTATTTTCCAGGTGGCACCGTTTCATTCAGCCACTTCAGATGTTGTAGATCTGACACAGGGCTTTGAGGCTCGCAAATGACTTTGATCAAAATTGTATTCTGTCGTTTCAAAGCACCTGGAGGTGAGGTTTTACCATTTTTGTGTGCCTCTGCTTGTTTAAGGTAAAAGGGAAACATGATTTCCTTGCATGCCCTCTGCTGTATTTTTGTTTAAGATAAGATTGATCACAAAATGTAAAAAACTTTGGGACATTCACATTTTTGCCACCACCTTAGTACAACAGAGGTGAACAAAATTTTGCGACTTAGGAAAATAAATCCGTTACTCATCAGTTATGTAACAGAAATGAAATAAAATCACTTAAAGACTCTGCTCTGCTTTCAAACTCTGACCAGAAAATGCTTTTTATATTACCTTTAAAAAGATAAGGCCAACATTACACATGCTTGATCAAATTCTAAAACACTGATTAACTGATTGTTAATATATCATTATGATTTCTTATGATTTTTGAAAGAAAAAACAATAAGAAATGTTAAGGCTTTTGTCTAAAAAAGAGATAAATCAAACTAAAAGTGTCTCCATAAAAAGACACCACTTGAAGGGTTTCTCTGTTTCCGTTTTTTAATGTGGGTGATATGATTTAACTTACTGCATTGTGTTTTGATTGGAAAAGGGATTATGAGAAAGGTTATAATGGTTTAAGCATATTAAGGGTCTAAAAAAATCTAATAAAGATGTATTTTCAAGACAGAGGGTGACACTTTGTTTAAGTATTTTAAAAACAAGCTTCAAAATGATACAATTTTCTGGCCAACAACACAAATTTTCCAGATAAATTAGAGTCTTTAGTGGAATTAAAAAACTATTATCCAGGTCCACTGGTATTCCAGGTTTGTTTAACATGTTTGTTTCCTCCTCTTCCCCCCTCCTGGTCACTCCTCTGTAGCTGGCATGCTTTGTAGCCTTTGGCACAATTACTGAGACTCCGAGGGAGAGCAGTGAGGACTGGACTGTACTTTAACAATTACCAGCCGCTGTGAATATTAAAATAATATTAAAATGTCTGCCTCCATCTGCAGTCCTGTCCTGATTGCTATCTTAACCTATGACTGGGGGGAAGGCACAGCAGTCCGCTCTGCTCAGAAACACCAACAAGACTGAGAGGAGCCGCACTTTAATTCTTCTGCCTGTGATTTCTGGATAATAGGGAGGATAGATAATATATGCATGGCAGATATTACTGCCTGGGAACACACACACACACACACACACACACACACACACACACATTTATTAATCTCTGCAACTGAACAGGACGGTTAGAGAGGGGAGGCAGCAATACAGAGCTATTATATTTGAATCATCATGGATATCTCTCTCTCTCACTCTCTCTCTCTTTCTCTTTTACACACACACATAC
>JAPZDY010000004.1:3866671-3880429 GCA_029783645.1 Ctenochaetus hawaiiensis | reverse complement strand
AATTAAATATCCCTATATCAATGATCTGTATCTATCATTAAACTGTAGATTTAGGTTTTATGTATTTCGTATTTTATTTATTTTAGATAAAAATGACTAAGATGGTCCTCTGACGACTTTAATAAAAATCTATGTAAGGTATAAAGAAATTAAAAAATTTATTTTATGTTGTTAAGAATATGAATATAAAGCATTTGATTTAACGTACTGCAATACTAAAGTCATGGTGGTCAGACCCTTTATATTTTTCTAAGAAGATGATATTAACCACTGTTTCAGGCTACCAGACAGAATAAAATCAAAGATTAGACTTTCAATATTTCTCTTAAAAAAAGAAGCCCTGGTCTTTAATAGACTGTTCTGAAACAGTGTCAGTCCTAACAGGGTACATTTTTATTATGAAAGACATTAATGTTCAGCGAATCCAGACAATTAAAAAAATTCATACAAGTAAACAAAGAAGAAGAAGAAGAAGAAGAGGAGAAGAAGAAAGGGTCTTTAGGGGTATCTGGTTAGGCCATTCTGTGAGGCCGGGGGCACTTTAGGGCTGATTAGACTCTTGATCTTGGTATCTGGGTAAAAACTCTAAAATCCCACATGCAGCCCATTCAAGCAGTGCCATATATGTGGTATTTACAGAGAACATTATAACAGCAACACCCGACTAAAAATAACAGTTTAATAAATTTCAGCTATTATTATGTCAGAGAGGTGTTTGGGTGTGGTTTTAGTGTTGTTAAATTACTGTTATACCTTCATAAAGGTAGAATACATAATTTTTTACCAGTTTAACTATGAAAATAAGCTTACAGTAACAATAAATCATCAAAAAAACAGTTACATCTTACTCCTACTTTCACCCATTTTTGGACAAAGAACATACCGGCAAACAAGTGTTTTTATTTAGTTTGCTTGGACATTACAATGACAGGACCTAAATAGTTCCAAAGAAGTTTATTTGGACAGCAAATGCACAAAAAGACCAGGTATGTTTATTATAATACTCATATATTATTATTCTATCATACTTGTAAGTACATTTGGCATAAACTATACATATTTTTAATTTGTCTAATGTATCTGTGACATATTTTCAATATTATCTGTTAACAATATTGATATAATCATTTGTTGATGATAAATTTGGGGGAATGTGGAAGTCTCATCACTACCATGTAAATACAATAACAAAGAATAACATATAAAAGCTCTGTTCTGTGCCAGTGATGCAAACCAGCTGAGGGATTCACGCACACACGCATACACACTAAACCTGACTCAATAATGCACCTACTGAGTGTGGTTTGCAGTGTGTGTAGCATCCAGATCAGACACCCTGTGACATTCCCCCAGCCCCCTACACACACACACACACACAAGCATGCAAACACACACACTCTCACTAAGACGCATACAACCATGCAAACACTTACATATGCACACATGGCACTCATCAACCCCCCCCTCCCTTGCAAACACACACACACACACACACGCACACACACACACACCTCCCCCGTATCCACCCTGTAGACAGTGATTCTATGTTCCATGTCGCCACCCTGTCTTGTCACATTTCCTTCTTGTCTGCCACACTGTCTCTCTCCCTCCGTCTTCCTCTTTTGTACCCTCTCTGTCTTCCTATCCACTCTCTCCCTCTCCTCTCCCATCCCTCCATCCAATCAATAACTGCTGGCACTTCCTTCCACAGCTCAGGAAAAAACAATTAAAAGCCATCGATCCCGACACGCACTCCTATGTGGACGCGCATGAATACACACACACACACACACACACACATATACGCACACCCACACAAAGGCACACACGCAAACCAGCGCTTGGCCATGAATATGCAAGTGGGTCTCCTTGACCTTCAAAGACAGGGGAAAGCCAGGTGACTTCATTCTTCATGGGACTGCCACTGGATATGTCTTGTTGTCCCCTCTCACACGCGCACACACACACACACACACACACGCGCGCACACACACATGTATTGACAGAAATAGACTTATGTTTGAGAGTGTGTCAGTGGGTGTATACATGCATATCTTAACTTATACAGCATGGATAAACACTCAGGAGTTTGATGCGTCTATGAGTCTCTGAACATGTGAACTGACTGGTAGAGACAGCAAGCGGCTTTTCGTCATAAGCAGGTACATTAACACTTGGGAAATGTACGTTTAGTGATCATTTACAGTCCTAAAGGGATGATTTTAATGTTGTGTCCATTCCCATAAATTGCTTCATAGCCAGAGAAGAATTATGACACAAAAAAACATCCATGCGTTCTCTTCCAGTCAGTCGTGGCTCACATTGGTTGAGACCCAGGACGTGCCACAGGGCAGTCAGATATGTGTTGGTTTTCTATCATAGAAACTTGGAAGACTTTCTATAATCAAATCTTTAAAGCACTCTTCAAGCTTCGGCATCTGGGCCCTCTTTGTATTTCAAAATCAAACAGCATGAAAATTCAAAATACCAAAACTTTAACTTAAGATGATGTGGGCATGGACAATTCAGCATCAATTTATGAATTTAAAAAAAATAAAATTTGCATGTGAAAAATATTCAATTTTTTTCTGGCAATCTGAACAAGGCCATAGTGTCAGTTCAAACATTAGTAGGGATGGGGCCTCCACATGAGGCCAGCTGGCCAGGCAGCTCCTTTGTTCTTAAGTAGGAAGCAAGGATTTGCCTCGGGTGAGCTGGCGGCCTGTATAAGGTCCAGAGCTCTGCCCATCCAGGTAGTGTGAGGCAGGTAGGAAGGGGAGAGGATTTTCCACAGAGAGCGTTCAAAAAGTAAAGTGGTGGGTTGTAAAAACAGAACAATGAGAAGAAAGATGCTTTTTCTCAGATCTACTCAGCTTTGTCCAATCCATCTATTGTTCCAGCTAGCTTTGCACTTTGGACAGATGGAGAATGGAGGAGAAGGAAGAGATGGATGGATGGATGGAAGAGCAGGCCAAAATACATAGACACAACAGGGGAGCAAGAGCATGATGGAAGATGGGAAAGTGCAGAAGAAAGAAAGAATGAGAGACAGAGACATGGATGGCTGTTGAGCAACAGAGACAGTCAGAGAGAGAGAGAAAGAGAAAGAGAGAGAGAGAGTAATAGAGAGGGACAGCCGTCACACTCTGACTGTTGCTCAATGAGGGAGTGGCCTGTAACGCCACCTCTAATCTGTGTCCAGTCAGCCCTGACACACACACACCCACACACACACACATACACTAACACACAGCATTTGCAGAGCTGCCACAGTTTCAGCAAAATGAAAAATAGTCACATCTCTTTGCTGCTGATTGACACTGAGGTTAGAAATGAAATTCTTTTGTTGTTCATGTTTTTTTATTGTGTGTGTGAATGTGTGTGTGCATGTGTGTATGTGTGTTTGTATGTGAGATGGCTGATGTCACAGCAGGCCAGGTGTTCCTCAGGGTCTGCTGGTTTTCTTTTGGTTTGGAGAGTTTGATGTATGAAGAGAGAGGGAGTAAACAGTGAGGGTGAGAGAGCTTGATAAATGATTGGGGAGTGATGGATTGACTGCAGTCCTCTTACATTTGAGGCATCTGCTGTGGTCATGTTGGCTACTGAATTTGTGAGGGGTCATGGCTCTCTGCCATGCAGGCTTTTCTGACACCAGGTTAAGAATGTTTAACATGTCACAAATTTGTGTTTTTCAGGATTAGCTTGGTTGCTATTCAACTATTAAAGTTGTGTCAACTAGCCTACTGAAGGTGGCTCTGCTTCATACTATAAACACAAGCAACTTCAGAAACACAATAAATATATGGGATACAGAAATGTGATGCTGCACATGTTTTATCTTTTGGTCTCTAGCATGGGCTAGATAAAAAAAAATCTGAATTCTGTATTTCTTTAATTGCAACTGTGGAGTATTTTTAAACAGACTATCCTTGCCTGATAACTTTTACAAATCAAGCTTATAAACTTGAAATATTTTGTCTCTGAGCCCAAGCAAGAGATGACATCAGTTTATTTACTCTGAAATCACAAAGCTCCTCCAGATTAACAATGGACATTATACAACTGATACCTATCACCAGACAAGAATGTGAATGTAAAACTCTGATTACAAAAAAAAGCCAACATTTCTAAAGTCTTGCTTTGTAAAATAGCTGTCTGGATAGCAACTGAGGTGCAGTTAGAGGGTTAATCTCTTATGAGTAAGTTATGTTCAGGGTTTGGCAAGTAAAAAACTTGATTAGTGATAGGAAAACATCGTCTTTTTAATAAAATTAGTAGTTTGCCCCTTAATCTTGGCAACAGCTGGACCACAGCTGGAGCATGCTGTGTCTGACAGACACAACTATTAGATCAGTGTTTGATCCATGAACCACGAGCCAGTGAACTTAAACCTCACTGAGCACCTACACCCACAAGTGTCCAAGGTATCAGGTGTGTAGAAAACTGTAACGTATTACATGAGTAATGAGTACACAGGTGCACACACACACACAGCTGCACACACACAGCCTTCATTAATTTACTGCAGCTCTTAGAAGTGTCTGAACTACTATGATTTCCATGTTGCATACTGCATTTATCAGCGATACCAAAGTTTGTAAAGGGAAAATAATACTTCAAAAATCACTGGTTTCACTCAGGAAATCTGAGTGGAAAGTACAAAATGACACACATCTCTCCTTCAGCAAGTAGAGCTAAACTGCCTCTGAGCAGGGCACTGAGCTCTGACTGCTCAATGGTAACTCACTTCTCAATGGTCTGATAAGGGTATTATTTTATTCATGTTTTGTAATTCTGTTGTACCAGGATGTTGTGGCAAGACATGACTTAAAAAAAAAGAGTAAATTCAAAATGACGAGAAGAGTATGTATCAAATATGACAGTCAAAAAAAGTATGATTGTTGTCAAATCTCTGATTTTTTTTTTGTGGGCCTTTTTAGCTACACTCACTAATATAGATTTCATGGGATATTTAAAGCATCTATGTCCTTTGAAAAATAAAAGTGCCAAATTTAAGGGAGAAATTACAGGTAAAAGTGCTATTACATATGTGCCTTGTGTTTCTAGATAGCCTGAAGAAAAACAGTGAAGCCCTCACACAAACTAAAATCCTTTTTTCCCTTGATAAGTATTACAATTAAAACATACTTCAAAACACAAAAAAGAATTCACTATCAATCCAGAGATGTTCATTTATTACCATTTATTTTACAGTTACTGTATTAAGCTCCCATTCACCTTCAGACCTGCAAGATCAATTGACATTTGCTCTGACTGGTTAATATCCACTTCTGACATGCTTTCCAGCCTATGAAATCATTTCTCCCTTCTGTCAATCATATGCACTAATGTGCATGCCCGGTCAATTGATTGCCAGTCATCTGGACATAATCCCTCTGCAATTAGGCAATTAGGTATTTAACCAATTTAGCAAACATCCAACACACCAAACAAATCAGGCCTGTTCGAGGAGCATTGGTGTTTACTATTGTTTGTGCTTTTCATTGAAGGCCGGTGCTGAGTAACGTGTGTGTGAATCTGTGTGTACTGATGTTATCATGCTTGAGTTGAGATATTAGTAACAGGTGGCTAACTGGATCCCTGGGGCTCCATGCACTCCACATGGAGACCTGTGGTAATTGAGAGATGTGTAATTAGTTTACGAGTTTGTAAGTGTGTTTTTGGGTGTGTGTTGACTATATGGGAGCGTTTAATTGCAGCACTGTTAATTAAGCCGGTTAATGCTGCTACTTCATGGTTTTGCTATTTTATCCACAGAGTGCTTCCTTTTCATTAGCATGTGTGCTTTTGTCCACACATATAACTGCTGTCTGTCCGTTTCTATTTTTTTTTTCTGTGTCTGCATGTGTGTAGCAGCTGTATTAGTACATCACTGTCTGTCCCCATCTTTGTGCTGACAGTCATAAACCAGCAGACGAGCATGTCTCTTTCAGCAGAGTCAATTTTACAGCTCTGAGTCGCAGCTCGGAACTGACAAATCAATAAAATCAGAGAGAGTTAAATAATTTAGAGCTGGCTCTAATTAGTCTTCTAGTCCTGCAGTATGGATTCCTCTACAATATTGATGACATAGTGCCTGTTTATGGAAGAGATTGGAGGACTGAGCTGTCTTCTTCTTCTTGGCCTTGTTATCTACAGAGACTACAGAATACAAATCAACCTTTTAGAACAGCAGCCTGAATTCAAAATGGATTTTTAATTTTTGGAGGGATAATGAAGAGGAGCAACAACACGTATTGCATTATATTATAATGTTTTATCTGGCTTGATTTTCTTTGTTTTCTAATATCCCCCTAACTCTCTTCTGGGAAAAAAAAGTCTAAAGAATGATATGATGCAGCTGTAGATTCACCTGATTACAATGTCAAAGGACAGAATTGAACCATCTGAAATAAATTGCAGCTGCCCATAGAATGATGAGTTTTAATCCTAAACTCTAGTATTCTCCACATCTCCAGAAACAACTAATTTTGTTATTTTAGCATCATTAAAGGTAAGCTTTTAACCAAAAAATCTAAACTTAGGAAACATATTTATTTAACATCTTTCTTTTTTTGTTTTTTAGAATATGGTAAATGAGAACTGGCCATCACCCACCTCTTTTAACTTGCCATTTAAACATACAGAAGGAATAGAAATCTGTCTAATATATAATAAGAGCAAAATGTGTTCCATTTTATCTGTCTTGGACACACAATGATGTCTCAGGGGTCCTGTGTGCAGGATTTCAAAAAATTTTTTTTAGTATATGACAGAAATGGTATATGATAT
Source organism: Ctenochaetus hawaiiensis (assembly GCA_029783645.1). Taxonomy (NCBI): domain Eukaryota; kingdom Metazoa; phylum Chordata; class Actinopteri; order Acanthuriformes; family Acanthuridae; genus Ctenochaetus; species Ctenochaetus hawaiiensis. The sequence goes on along the minus strand of JAPZDY010000004.1, from coordinate 3,873,637 downwards.
TTAGAAGCATGTTTTCATTAGTGTATAATCACCTAAAAATAAAGGGAGTTGGTTTTCTTCCACAGTGTCCACCATGTTGAACTGCCATATTACTACAGTATCGCAGAATAGACACAGAAACACTGGCTTCAGGGAGGGCCTTTTGTGTTTTCACACTGCCGTCACAGGGTCTCCTAAATGCTTGGCAGGGTAGGGTGAGCAAAGTGTATTCAGCCGGTTGCAGAATGTCACTTCACTGCTTGATGCGAAGAAGGCCTACACACTGGACCGTTGAGGAAAAGGGGTGTATGAATCTTTTTTTTACGGCAAAAATGCACTTAGGTCTGTTGCTATTAATGCTCACTAAAATGGTGCAATAACTATGTCTCAAAATAAAAAAAATAGGATTACTATATTAGGTTTTTAATCATGTGACTTTTTTAAGTCATTTTCAGTAAGTTTTGCTGTTGTTGTGATGGTCAGAAAATAAGTTGAAGAGACTGATATTTTAAATTTTAAGGCCTTTTGTTGTAGGAAATGTATGCTTGAAAATGTATATGCCCCACTCTGGATTTGATTTATGTCCGGCTGTGGTGTCTCATGGGCTAGGCATAATTTTGTCCACGATACAAAAAATTAAAATGTTATCATCATGAGGTAAATCTGATGACACGATATGCTGACATTTTAACCTGAGACATACACAAAAAGACACCATAAAAACAGTTGATTTTTTTTCTCAGTAACCTGACATTGCCTGAATAAGGTTTTGTGGTTTTGTGCTCTCTACATTGCTTCTTTATTCCTTGTTTGTTTGTGTGCTTCTGCAGGTGTGAGCGTGCATTGTTATGTGCATGTATACTCGGAGCAGTTGTCTGTGCATTGTCAGTTTCTTGCTTGTATGTTTGCTTGTATCTGTTTGTGCTTGTGTGTGTGTGTGTGTGTGTGTGGCGGTTGTTATCAGTCACGGGGGGGAAACTATCGATCATCTCTTTTAATTACCCCGAGCATAGCGAGAGGCCTAAATTAACTCTTCTCCTCTCCTCTGGCTGCTGAAAAAGCCATGCATATTTCACGACCGGGAGACCAATCGTATGTCACTCAGCCCTTCTCCTCTCCTCTGACAAGACAAGACTTATCACTGTTATTTATCTCTCTCTCCCTACCTCCCTCTTTCTCTCCAGCAAGCATGTTGTCTGTGTGCAAAACAAAAGCGTGAATAATAAACATCCACATTGTGCGTGTGAGTTTGTACTAAAGCATGTTGCCCCGGTGAAAAACAAAAACGTGAATCTCAAGTGTCCCTATTGCTGGCTTGTTTGTGTGTTTGCATGTATGCCTGTGCAGTCATGTGTCTCGTGTGTGTCCTGGCTGCTATACGAGAAGCAGTAAAACCCACAGAGGTGCATTAGAGGTGTTTTACCATGCTGCTGTCATTGTGGCTTGTCTGCTGGTGGTGATGCTAAGCACTGTTTTCCTTCAAGGGACTGTTGTGTAAGGGTTCGCTCTGGTCCCCCCTCTCTCTCTTCCTTTACACTTCATTGCTTTTTGTCTTGCGCAATCCATGTCTGGCTCATTTCTCTGATACTTTTAATTTTTTTGTTAATGACATCATGTTTTTTTTTTTTTTATTTTCTCTCTCTACCCCTATTTCCAGAATGGAGGGACATTATGTGAGTGTAAATCCAACATCCTAATGGTAAGCTTTGAGAACATTTGAACGATACACTAACACAGTTTAATACCATTAAACCTGACACATGTTTAATTACACAAAACAAAAAGACCACAAAACAAACCATGTACATATCTTAATTTCCAAAAATTAAAAAAATAAATTAACAGTTTAGTTTCCTGCCTCCTGCCATGGGCATCCATATATGCACCATTTAAAGCATCAACATCAGCTAAACTATTTTCTTTCCAAGCAAAATCTGAGCCAAGTCACATACAAACTTCAGTCAACTTAACATAAACATTCATGAGAATTGATCTTTTACTTGTGAAGAAATCACTGCCAAGTGGGTCACATTTCCAGCCAATTAGTAGCATTCTTTAATCTCCGTATACTCTATCTAAACTACTGCTTTGTCACTTTTTACACAGTAATAATTATAATGATGATATATTCAAAAAATACTGCTTTTGTATTAACTGGTAAGCTCCCTTGGTCAACCTGAATTCATAAGCCCTGGCATGCTAGAGTTTAATTATTTTGCCAACCCCAGCAGAGTCCACCTGCAAAGATGCAGCAATGCAAATTAAATATGTAAAATTGAAAATGCACAGAAAAAAAGGTTAATGGAGACACAACTACTGTCACATTTACAATGGAAAGCAAAATTTGTTCGTTTAAAAGCAGCATTGGGTAGACGCTTTGCAGGGCCTGGGAACTCCAGATCTGCACCAGAGCCTTGGTCAAGGGTACAAACTAGAGAATTCTTTCGATCAATCTACATGTTAATGATGGTCCAAAGCCCGGATTTGAACCCATGAGGCAGCAGTGCTAACCACTGCACCACTGTGCCACCACATCCTACATGCATTGGCTAAAAAAGTGATTTCTCTTTCAAGTTGACATCATCAGCAAGTCAAATCAAATCCTTATTCTTGGCTCAACTGCCTCACAGTGCCCAACAATCTGCAGTGTTTCTGCACACCAATGCAACTAGTTCAGATGACATGGCATACTGAGCGCTCAGTACTTTTCAGAAGCCAGACAGAAACTCAGCATCTAAGAGAGCAGCAGGTGGGTTTATTTGTTAGAATGCCAACTCCTATCAATAACTGTCTCTCCCTCTCTCTTTTGGTGACTTCCTTCTTCTCTCAAGTCTGCACTGAGACTATTTTCAACTTTATGCACATGTCACACAAAAAAACTTACACACTGTAAGCCTGGTGAGACCAAAAAAGATGCATAAAAGGACTGCTGTGTACACAACCAACATGTACAGACTTTTCTTACCGCACACAGCACTCACATTCACAGTTTAATGATGACATTTACGTGACATGGATCCAAGCCTTGCACACTCATGGGCGCAGAAAATCTTACTTCTGTAATTAATAATTTCTAATTCCAATTTCTAATCTAATTTCTGTCTTCACTTTAAATGCTCAAACATCTGAGGAGCAAAATGGATTTATCACAGCCCGGTCAGTCAGCACTTTACCAGCAGAGAGCTCCTTATTAGATTCTTTTATCAAGGCTTTCTACTGTGTCTCAGTTTTCTCCTACCCCAGCAAATTAAAGGGAATAAAATAAATTGGAATAAAAAGCTTGGAATATAATTTCACTTAATAGCAAAAACTGTTGTGAGACACTAATAATACATTAATGCAGTTAGTAATGTGTTTACACACAAAAGCACTTTTAGAGCATCATGTAGTGGCATTAGTGCAATAGGAAGAAATTGCCATAATAGTTTCGCTCGTAGCAATGTCCTTCCTTTAAAATTCTTTCTGAGGTATCAAAATTATGATTTTAATACTTTTTTCTAGAAATACATGAAGTTTGTCACTGAGATATAAGTTGCCTTATTTTCTCTTCTTATTCCTCATGGTGACTCGGGGTTTCTGTCTTAATATGTATAGTCTGCAGAGAAGTCAGTTAAGATTTTCTGCTTGCACACACAGAAAGAAAGATGCTGTAAAATTCAGCAAGAAAAAAATGCTTCAATGTGCCTTATATCAGCAAAATGACAGATTTATTGAAAAACAAATCTTTTCCCTTTTAATTTTACAAAGTGGGTCAGTTGTTGGACTTCAGTAATGGTGAAAAACAAAAGTTAGTGGACATGGTGATGTGCAATGGCCGATTTGCTTTTGCACCCCATTATTCACAGTTGCTTTGGACAAACATCAGTTTGAATAAGACAGAAAAGGTTGTGATGATGCCGACTCAGACGCCTTGTGTATGTTCATAGACAGATTTATCAGTTTTCATGTTGTTTTGGTATTGAAGCATGGATGGTAAACATTTTGAAAAAAAATGCCTGTTTGACTGAAAAACCTTTGACAGGTAAACGCTGTTTACAGAATTACTTGCCCTATCTATCCCTTTCTTCACTCATCTTCAGCCTCTTTATCAAGCTGTAAAAGTTGATTGCCAGGCTTTAAAAACAATTTTTTCAGCTTGTTCTCACTGCATCTCTGCTGTCTCTCTTCTCTCTTATTTCTTGCTTTTCTCACATTATACATTTTTTTTCTGTTGAGGCATGTTAGCCTGTGTGTGTGCGAGTGTGTGTCAATGAGAGAAGGGGACATTTGTGTTGTATTCCTGAGCTGACATGGTAAACAAGCCTTGCCTATCTGTCTGTCTGTTTTCCAACAATGAGTCAGTGAGACAGTCAGCTACACAATCAGTCAACCTGCGAGTCAGTGAATTATCCCACAGCTACTAATGGTCCTTCCTCAATCTCTCTCTCATTCTCCTAACACAAACACACACACACACATGCATGCACCCACGCACACACGCACACACACACAGCAGCCATCCTCTGTGTAATTTAAATGACTGTCAGGTCAGTGGCGAGAGCAGCACCTTGCCACGTTAAAAATGCCAGGCGGCTGCCATCGTCACCACCAACAAGCTGCCCAAACTGTCACACACTCACACAGGCGTGGACACACACACACACGCGCACACAGCTGTCAGCCACCGGTCACAATGCATTTACTTAGTGACAGAATTCTAATTAGTGGTCTGGCTGGTGTCACCTGACTTAGACAGGGAAACAGAGAGAGAAAGAGATTTGTATGGTGGAAAGAGAGGTTTTGTGGATGATTGGAAAATGTGGACAAGTGAGATGGAAGGGTAAGGAGAGATGAAGGGGAAAAGAGGTAGAAAGAAAAAGAAGAGATGGGCAGAGAAAGAAGCTTGTCGACAATGTGGGAACGGAAAGAGACGGATGAAGTAATGGAAAGAAAGAAGACTCGAAGAAAAAGGTGATGATGTAAAACTGTAAGAAATAAGTTTACCAGTTCTCCTGGTTACATTTACATAAAACGCACCAAATTACCCCCACCAGTGACTAAAGCAATCCCAGTAGCTACTAAATGCCCGCTTGCCTAATTGCCTCCTGGTATGAGAGCGCTAGAGTTTAACCCTGTACAGCCCCTGACATGACCGCACCCTCCACTGTGACATGCCATCACAGACAAACAAGGCAGGAGGAAACAGCAGGGGAGGCAGGATAAGGATGTGTATGAAGCAAAACAAGATAAATCTTATGTACCTTTACTGGTTTGATGGTTTACAACGTCTTGATTGTTATACTGTCACTGATTTGTTTTTATTAATAGGCTGTTATGTTCTACATCAGTTTATATTCTATGCAATGGTTGAATGATTAAATAAATTTAAGGTTATTGGTGGTTCATTCAGTATTTTTAGAAGAGAACTCATCAACACCTCTCGCACATATCAAAATGGCAAAATCCAAGATAAAGACTTATTTCCACTGTGATGCTTGATGTAAAGAACACTTCAACAATAAAAACGTAATTATTTAAAATCTCACTCCAGCCTCCGTATCATCCATTCTTTCAAAAAAGACAAAAATAAAAAATATTGGGACCTAAATGGGAGTGAACCCCCTGACTTTAGGGATTTGTACCCAATCAGCCACAAGAGCAATAGCGGGATCGGGCTCTGTTGTTTTAAGACACTTGTAACACAACTGGTACTCTAGATCATCCAAAAGGTTTTAGATGAGATTGAAATCAGGGCTGTCTGCAGACCAGTCAGATTCTTACTCATCAAACCCAGATAACCATTACTTTATGGACCTGGTTTTGTTGATGGATGGGTTGTCATGGTAAAATAGATCAGGGCCACAATCCCTAAGCAAACTACTGTCTAAAAAATAACTGTATGCTGTTATATTTATATTATCATTAAAAGAATAGTTAGTAATTTGGGGTAATGCTTTTTGTTCTTTCTTGCTGAGAGTTAGATGAAAAGACTGACATCACTCTATTGTCTGCTTTAAAAGTTTAGCTTAGCTTATCCTGCTAACCAGCTATCTTGACTTTGTCTGAAGACACAAAATCCTCCTACCAGCACCTCTGAAGCTCACCAATTAACACCCAATATGTCACAGTTGCTTAATCTGACAAAACATAACTATATAAAAAAAAGACAATTCAGGATTATACCAGGGTTTACAAGGGAGATTAGGACACAGCCACTTCCTGAAGTCTTGTCAACATCACAAGGTTGCCAGGCAACCAGTGAAAACTTATGGAAGTCGCTGTACATGGGCAAGAAATTGTCCTGCATATAATAATTTATGACTTGTCTGGTTCCAGATCCCACTTAACAGCTTCGGGTTAACAGATTCTGAGTCATTGTAACGCAGAGAGTGAGTCAGGCCTTTGCCATCCTAAAAAAATACTGAGTATGCCCAAACTAAGATGATACATTTTTTAAATTTAGATTATTTTTCTACATTGCATATTTCTTGCCTTAAAATATTTACAGGAAAATATTTCAGTGTAATGTTAATCTGTATTATTAGAAAGTTTGTAAGGTGACCACCATGTTGAAAACGGAATGAGACAAAACAAAGCACCGGCCACCACCCAACCCAACCAGCCTGAGCCTTTATTGGTCAGTTGCTTTCAGCCACATTCATCTCTTGTGATTGGTTATGGAAAAATCGAATCCCCCTTCTCCATGTAATCACTAGGAGTGGAGGTAATATTACTTAAAATGGCAACAATGTAACTAGTTAACAGTTCTGTCTAATGTCAGGCTGTGACCACTCATAAAACTGTCATTAGGAACTGCATTAAATTCAAGGTTTGAATAACTTTTTTTCATGTACATTTAAAATTAAAAAAAAAAAAAGTACCATAGTAACACAATACCCAATGGGTTTCTAATAACAGACCATCCATAATACTACTTTGGAGATTTTTAAAAGGAAATTGACAATGCATTTAATTCATGATGTTTAAATTTAAATTTGATCTTTTTTC
>JAPZDY010000004.1:3854685-3866571 GCA_029783645.1 Ctenochaetus hawaiiensis | reverse complement strand
TTTTGTTCTTATAAGGAGGGGAGGTCCTTAGTATAAGCCTGCGGCTTCCTGACCTCTCCTGACACATTATATGTTAGTTTTTATTTTATTTTATTTTTTTTCTTTTCTTTTCTTTATTAATGTATTTTACTATGTGTGCAAACTAAATAAAATAAAATAAATAAAAATAATAGAAGAGAGACATGGACACAGGCTAAATGAACTAATGACAGACAAATGATTTCACACATATTTTACAGAAATATGTGTGAAAACAATTAAGTTGGAAGAAAGGGTTGCATAATTTGAAGTTGTGAGTTTAATTACATTAATGTAGAATGCAGTTATTTCATGTAAAATACGTAATGATGGAACATCAGAAACATGCAGTGCGTTGGTTTTGAACAAGACTTCAGTATTCTGCTCTTTCTTCTCTCCTCTCTCTTTCATCTACCCTCATCTGATCTGTGTTGAACTCTGCATCTCTTCTCTTTCACCCCGGCTCGAGTTCACCACTCCATCTCTCCACTCAACAGCCACTCTGCCTCTTCACTCTTCTCCATGCTTCAGCTCTTCTGCCTTCCTCACAGTGCTTTTGTTTCCACTGAAGCTTCAGATCTGCCATGTTGTGGACCACTTTTACATTCATCAGATTAAATGTCCTTAATCATAACTGTCCCCTGCTGAAATATACTTGCCTCAACTGTAATCTTTATTTAAGCATTTATATGAAATAAGGACTGGTTATTCAATTACTTGCATTACTAATCTTAAAACAGTAGTCTTGAATACAATTGACAGGTAGTGAAAAAAATTCTACCTGTTTAAAAAACCTGAGCCCAGGGGACAGAGGAGGCTTTTAATCCCCTTGAAGAGTTCATCCAGGGCCTATTACCGAGCCTCAAGAGTAGGGTCGTGGGGCTAGCTCTGACCCAACAGGGCTGCGGGGCTGAAGGTCTAGGAGAGACAGGGGGCTATGGGACTCAGTGAGCCCAGAACTGAGAGCTCTTCATGGGGTCAGGCAGCCAAGAGGTTCCCCTCTGTCCTATAACCCACTCTTGTACTATTAACTGACAATGTGAAGAGGCACTTTATTTCTCTGCTCTGCATTTGTCTCTCTCTGTCTGCTGGTCTGCCTGCCTATGTGCATGCTAGTCTAGTCCATCTCTAGATGGTTGGAGAGAGAAGGGTCCTTAGAAATCCTCATATCCAGGATAAAGAGCTCTTTAAGGGGCAAGCAGGTAGTAGAGAGCTCCCCTCAGTCTTAATCAACTTCCAGACCCTTTATCCCTTCAGGGGCACTTGGCTGCCCTCATGTAAAGGACTGTAGTACAGATCTAGATTTGGCTACAGATTTCAGTTTGATAATTTGTAATCTTACGGAGCCAATGGTTTAGTTTTGTTTAGTATTATGTCATTGTTATATATTCTATTTTGGCCAATATTGGGGCTGAGTTATATTCAACCTAACTCAGCCTGGTTTGGAATCACTCTGGACTTTTGTATAGATCTCTACAGCCATATTTGTACTAAAATAATAAAAAATACTGAAATACTGCATAGACTGCAGACTTGCAGTGATGTGTAGTTTACTAGAGAGGGAGTCAACATGTCAAACCTTGCAGCAGTAGTTCCTTGGAAGTTGTGCACTGCTTAGTTTCAGGTTTTCCAATGGGCAGCTTTGTGGTAACCTGACTGTGACTCTTTATGGATGATAATGGTTTCATAATGGGGGTGGGCAGAATGTAAAAGGCAGAACTCAACTGCAAGGGCAGTGCAGCACCTGTTAAGTCTACAGCAAACACACACACACAATAGTATTATCTTGTAACACACAAAAAAGCAGCACAGTTTTAATTTAATGACCATGATGATGACTAGACAAGACCAACATGAAGTATGCTGTAAACTTTCAACACTATCACTCAGTGACTGACTTTAACAGAGGGGGGCAGCCATCAGCTTTGACAATGAGACCGGCTGACAAGCACACACTAAAGTATGAAAAAAACTTAAACCTAAACTGAGTTGTAGAAAATAGAGGCCTCCATTCAACTCAGAATAGGTTTTTTAACAGGAAATTGTTTGTGAATGGAAAATCAATTTGCAGTCAAACCTGAACCCAAATATTGAGTTCTATCCATCAGACTTTTTTTTGCTAGTTTCTAGATAATTGCAAGTTTTTTATTTAGTGTTAAACATCGCACTACATACATACATGAGTCTTTTGAGTGAATGTTTTGGTTTCTTTCCTTTAGTCTAGCATTTATGAAGTACAATGTACAAGTACAATGTTTCAGAGTGTATCAGGAAGACTATTTTTGATTTTTGTGTACACTGTCGCCAATTCTAAAGTCACCTATAAAATAGTGCAACATGTATTATAAGTCAATTTGACCAAAGGAGGAAAGATGTCTCCTACATCACCCCCATAACCAAAGGGCACTGGGGAAGGATTTATGTTCATTTGTTCCAGTTTTTATGATTACCATCTTAAGCCATGCTTGATGAGTGGTGGGTCAGAGAAAACATGCCACTCCTCAAACCTTGTAAGTAATCATCTTCTCTACTAAATTAAAACAGCTTTTCATTATCAGCACTGATTCAGAAGTAGACTCTCTTTTTCAGTAACAATTAAGCCAATGGAGATTGGTAAAAAGATCATTCAAGATGAGGCACAACTTGTCTCTAACCTCACCTTTCCTTTAGCCCTAACACAAGCAGCTAAAAAATGCTAAAATAGATCAGTTCCTGTTTACAGGTAACTCAAAGTGCCTTGTGTTACCAAACTAATGTGTTTCTGCCTCACACAGCCTTAACTGCCATCACCCTCATATTAATTATATAATAATTATATATATATAATCATATAAATTTCAGACAGTGTGATGTGTGTAAACCTATAAAAAATATTATATTATTTCAGAATAAAATCTACATGAAGTAAAAAGGAAATAAAGGGCTCATATATCAGTAAAGACCCTGACAGAGAAGTTATTGTTACCCTGTAGCCCTTGTGTGGCCTCTGTGGCCTTTGTTTACATCATGCTGTTACACAGCAGCATGACATCATTAGAATTGTGTATTTGTGTGTGTCTTACTGTGCGTGTGTTTGTGAGCTGTAATTAGAGTCATGTCAGTGAGTAAATGTACTCTGACCCAGGCCTTGTCAGGCCACAACTTACTGACAACACTACATACATACACAGACACAAACACACATGCAGTCACTACCTCTATGCTGCACCTGACCCCTTTACAGGCACAGGAACCACTGGCATCTCTTGCTTAAAGTTCCTCACCAAGTTGATGGATGGCATATGTGTGGATGTGCATACATGGTGTGTGACACATACGGCAGAGTAAGAATGACCAGGGGCAGCATGAGCGTGATGCTTTCACATTTTCTACACTCATTTGTTCTCTGCTCTTTCCTCCCTGTTCTTTGTCAAACTCAAATGTGGCACGCTGACATGGTTTTTTAGTAAATGTTACCAGAGCAAATGTCAATAGTACTATGCATGAATATTTCAACTAAATTAATTATTTGCATCACATTGGCCTACTATCGTGTCACTTGAGTCCTTTTCACTCTTCATCCTCAAATTTCTTAATTTTATTATTCTTCATTTTTTTTTTATTTTTATTATTCCTTATATTCCAACTGTTCTTTATCTCTTTTTTATCATTTATCATCTTTGTCTCTATTCCTGCACTACTTTCTCTTGCCTTTTTGCTTATGCTTCTGTTACCAGTACCATTTATTTCCCTATTTTCACCCTTTCCCTACTGATCCTCCACTCTCTGGGATAAGAGCAGTCATGATGATTAAGGGTAAACACTTGGGTAGAAAAAGCAAATGTCATTGAATTGGTCTCTTCCTTGAGAGGAAAAAAAGAGGAATCCTTCTTCTTGTATTTCACCTCTCTATTGTTTATCAAATTATTTAGAACTCTTCTATATTCCACTGGCTCACACACTGTTAGATATGATTCAAAACAACAGGCACTATAGCAGCTCAGAGGAGTACAGTGATACTGCCTGTTTGTTGTCTGATCCAAGGGGAGGAATTCATGATGCACAACAACACCACTGTCAAAGAAAACCTCCAGCATGCTTTTGATTGCACTCCTGACCTTACACACCTTTGGTTCTGAAGACTGAAGGCTCTTCCACTGCCAAGACTACTGTTTGGTCTTTTGGGTCTTAGAAGTAGACACAACTCTCATCACTGGTGACAATTATTAGCATTTGGTTTTGGTTATCCTGAGCCTGCTGACGGAGATTCCCGCAGTCACCAGCCCGATGCTGCCCTTGCTGGGAAGTCAGGGAATAGCAACACATGTACCAATGGCCACAAAAGAGTATAAAACGCAGATATGATGTTGATCAAACCTTGTAACTTGGAAAAAAAGGTAACTGCCTGCACCAGCTGCATGAACATCACTGTGCAAAGCTTCATTCATGAGCAGCAGTGACAGTAACTTTTTATCGCACTTTGAATGGACAAAAGACGTAGTTAGCATATCTGAACTGGGCTGACCACAGTATTGAATTTGCTGAAGCTGCTGCTGTTTCATGGAGTTGATGCTTAAAAAATAGGACTGACAAGCAAAGGCATGCAAAAACACAAATACAAATTCCATAATTTTGCAGTTGTATCTCGCCCTTTGGTCTTATTTATTCAGTTCTCCTTGCCAATTGGTTGGGCATGGTTAATGATGGCATTATTAATACTTACAGTTGGGAAAATGTTAGAGCACTTGATGCAGTATCTTTGATTGCTCCCAGAGGGGTCTTGCCTGCTGAAACAGTTGTTCCTCCCCATGAGGCAACATCATTAATGGTGCATGCACAACCAACAGCTAGCATAATATTATGATCCATAACTACAGACACTGAGAAAAAAGAAAAAGAGTGTGAGGGAGAGAGTGCAAGAGAAATGGAGAGAGACATAACAGCAGTAGACCTCAGTGAATTACACTTACATCTCTACACTCTCCCCAGTTCTATTCATCTGGGAGTGATCTAGGGCGGCGTACTTGCTATGAATTATAGAAACGAGCCCATAATAAAGCGATAAATATATTTCTCAATGAGAGCCACTGAAGCATTAACTGAGACATTAGCATAGGCTGCATCCGCTATCTATCTAACACTGTGATTAACTAACAGCATGTGTGTGATTGTGTACAAGTGTTACATATGGTGTGTGTGCAGTGAGATGAGGAGGGTATAGAGTAAATATGTATGTGTGTGTGTGTTTAAATTAGGAGTGGTGATAGTGTGAGATACTGTAATAGTGAGTTTTATAGTGTTTAAGGGTGATTGTGTGTAGATTTTTAAGTGTGTCTGTATCTGCACTTGGAATAATGTGTTTATGTGTGTTCCTAATTAGGGCCATAACATAGCTGCAAAACAGAAAACTCTGCTGGAATAGCAGAGTTTCATAACAAAATCATAATCAACTATAAAACAGAGAATGTTGCAAAATTCTCCAAATAGTAGAAACAAGTTTTAAAAATCATGGTTTTCCCTTGCATTATTAACATGTCTTTACAGCACCTAAATCTAATGAACAAAAAACACACTACCTATTCTTACTACTACCACTGCAATCAAAAACTTTGACAGTTTCTTTTACACATGAATTGAGGTCTGAATAGTAAAAGCAGGTGAAAGCAATATGTTTTGATGAGTAAATATTCCAAGTGCCATTGCTTAGCAAACATAGCACCTGATATTTTTTGTAACTACTCTTACTTTTCCATTTGTAATGTGCTGATTCTCCATCAGAGGCAGCATAGTGTTGGAATCTGTGAGGATCTCCATTAACAAACCCCAATTAAGTATGGCTACAATCCAGAGACCAGAAAGCAGTCTTCATACCGAAAGCGCCTACAGTCCCTAAGACCTAAAAGGCCGCATTAAGCCAGTAGCACATGCCTGTGGGTTTTTTTAAATTGAGTAGTGTACTACAATATAGTTCCGAGGCATTCAGGGAGAACAAGCCCTAGACCTGAAATGTGTGATGGTATTTAGGCTCTTAAAGACATCAATGCACCCACTCACAGCTATGAGAAGGCACATTTCCCTCTTGTAATGACACAGTCATCGCCCCCTGCAACTCTTTTCTGTTTCCCAAAATGAATTGTGGTCATTAGGTCATAGTTGTAGACCAAAGTTTTGGACTAACAGTGAAATCACAAATGCACATGTACCAGGTCAAAAGGGTTGTTCAGGGTTGTTCTCGGTCAACAACGATGTCTAGGTAGGTGGTATGTGTCAAAAAAACATCAACATGAATGGATGGACTCGAAGTTTCCCAGCATAACACAGCCAAAGCATCACACTGCCTACAATGGCTTGCCTTCTTCCTGTAGTGTGTTATGGTGCCGTGTCTTCCCCTGGCAAGCACACACACGCGACCATCCACATAAAAAACAAAAATGTAAAAGAAATGTGATTCATCAGACCAGGTCACCTTCTTCCAATGCTTTGTGGTCCTGTTCCGGTGCTCACATGTCCATTGTAGGCACTTTTGGTCTGCAGCTACATAGCCCCATACACAACAAACTGCAATGTACTGTGTGTTCTGACACCTTTCCATCAGAACCAGTGTTACCTTTTCAGCATTCTGAGCCACAGTAGCTCTTCTTTTCGATCAGACAACTGAGGCCAGCCCTCACGCCCCATGTGCATTAATGAACCTTGGCCGCCCATGACTCTGTCACCTGTTCACCATTTTTTCTTCTTTAGACCACTTTTGGTTGTTCCTGACCACTGCAGATTGGGAACATCCCACAAGAACTGCAGTTTTGAAAATGCTTTGACCCAGTTGTCAAGCCATCACAATTGGCCCTTGTCAAAGTCATTCTAATCCTTGTGCCCGCCCATTTTTTTCTGCTTCCAACATATCTACTTCAACGATAAAATGTTCACTTGCTATCTAATGTATCCTGCCCACTGCCAGGTGCCATTCTAATAAGATAATAAATGTTATTCACCTTACACAATGGTGGTGATAATGTTATGGCTGATCAGTGTACATTTTGCTTAATTCAGACATTTTTATTTAACTATTCAAATTTAATTAATCAATCACATAATTAGACACCTTTAATAAGGAAATGTTTTAAATTATTATACCAAGAATACAGCTAAATCTAAATAAAAGATAATCTGGAAGAAATCTGTCAAAAATTAAAATGGATTTCAACACACACTGGTCCATTACGATGACTGTTATACGTTACCAGCCGGCAAGTATTATGCTAACGGCATGGCCAAAGTCACATAGACTTTCAGAGAGGGCTGTGTGAGCCACAGCTCATTTGCATTTAAAGCTACAAACATAGAAACAGCAAGTTCAGAAAAACTCTAAAACAGAGGAGTATATGGGCACACTTTTGCACGTGATCTAAGTGGTGTTTTAAGCAAGGAACTCTGAGACCTCTGAGACCTATTAACACAGTCAAAAGGGGCATAATATGGGACCCTCAATATTTGTTTATGATCACCACGATTTGCATCCACTACAGGAAATTCATAATTACCTGTAAGCTTTGTAAGATTTCATTCACTCAATATTATGTTTAAAACAATTTGCTGTCATAAAATAACTCAGAAAGGATGCACAGTTCTCACTTAACCACACTAGACAAAATTCCTCAAGGCTTAAATACTGTGTTTGAAATCTAAAAACGGCCTGTTTGGGTTGCAAACTTTTTGCTGATAAGCTGACTTTTTAAATTGGTCTGGATGCATGTATTCACAAAACCCTAATGATGGCATTTGCTAGTATATACATACAGTATCTAGATATTTCTTCCCTCCTAGGAGGTTAATTAAAAAGTCCCAATCTTTCTGTCCCAGCATCAATTTAAACTCCTCTAAACAGTTGGGGGGAATGGAAGTCTCTCCATCGTTTCCTTCTTCTCTCTCCTCCTCTTTCTTCTCTATTTGCAAGACTGCCTTATTAGCCTTGCAGCTTCTTGTCCTCACTAGATGAAGACCAAATCGTTTTTATGTTGGTATGAACATTTCTGTGTGACTGTGTTCAGTGTGTATGTGCAGTGGAAGCCACTTCACCTCCCCATCAACTGAACATCTCTCCCTAGTTTGTGTCTAATGAGCAATGAGCGCAGCACAGCCACTAATGACGCATCTTTGTGTGTGTGCACGTGTGTGATTGTTACTGTATACATTATGTGTGTGTGTGTTTCATGCGACCAAGGCGCTAGTTAGCAGTGTGGGCGTGTTTTGTAGTAGCTGGTTTTGATTCGGTGCATTCCCCATGTAAGGCACTGGAGGTTGCAGGGTCAGGCCAATTACTTCCTTGTTGAGAGATGTCTGCTCTTTGATTCGCCGATTCCAAAGGTTGCTGGGGTTCTGATGGTTCTGCTTAGGGTGTGGGGGTCTGCTGCACAGCGATTAAGGGGGTGTTAATTGGAGCATGTTGTTCGGACCAGACAGGGGTATGTGTGTGTGTTTGTGTGCCTGCAGGTTGCTGTGTGCACATTAAATGATGCCTCAGTGCTAATTTAACATGCACTATTGTATTTTCTTTTGTTTTTGTGCAAAATGTCACCCTATTACAACATTTATTGATCATATACAGGAAACAGATCATGGACCTCTACTACCAGATGATACAATGTTGCCCTGGCAGTGTGTGTCACTCGTCTCTTACTTGCCAAGTCTAAAGAGCCCTTACTTTCGTTCTCCCCTAATCACTAAAGTAAATGCAAAGCTATCATTAGCGTCCCACAGAAGCCACTCCCCCCTAAAAAACGAACAGATTTTCCCACTAGACATGTTGCATCTACTGTGTATGTTGGGTCTTGACTTTTAAAATACTTAGAGGTGATTTAAACAATGTTCAAAAAATTGTCTGACAAAGATGGTAAACCATCAAAATCAATATTCTTGCATATAATTAACTGAAAGAAAATGTTTTTAACCTAACAGGCAACTTTTTACTAAATCATCTGTCATTACATCTTTTCTCTGAAGAATTAACTTAAATGGCCTTTGCAAAATAAGCTTAAAAGTAACTTTTGTTCAAAATAGACAACATTTGTATGGTGTTTTTTCAACTACCCAAAGCTCTTTAAAACACAGATCAGCATTCATTTACACACTTACACACTAATGGCAGGTGGATTTTCTGCACAGTGCCTAACATCAGGACATCATTCATACACATATGGAGCTTGCTGTGGCATCAAGGCTCAGTGTCTTGCCCAACGACAAAACTTGTCTGATCAACTGCCATCAACGCATCAATCTGACATGTCTACTGCAAGAAGCTTCAGATGTCCAGATATAACTGCAATACTCACAAAAATTCAGAATTTTTGTCTTCCTGTCAACTACATTACTTTAGCCAGCACTGGACTAACTGCACAATGCAAACAGAGACATTTGTAGGCCAAAAGAAATATTCTAGCAATAATCCAGGAATATTTTAATGTAAAAAACATCCATCCAGAGCAAGAAACTACTACAGTTGTGTGTGTATCTACAGTACCATGCCTGTTTTAGTTGGAAATGATGGATAATTGTGCAACACAGCATAACAATGTTTCAGTGTATTATACCATAGGGACTCCTCTGCTCTTTACAAGTTTACATTTTTTAATGTTTACCAGCCTTATCTGGAAGAACACATTTATTATTCAATTCAAGTTTGTCTTGCTGCCTTTAGTGTGCACATTTTTTTTTAAGTTTTCCCTTTATTAACAATTAAATGTGTGAATGCTATTATTACTGTGTAAACTGCACGTGTATGTGTACTGTACCTCGATGTGACTGTCATCTGGAATAGACAATTTGCCATGAAATGACTTCTGCTGCACACATCAGTTTTTGTGTGAGTGTGTCGTCCACACAGCACAATTTGGTGTGGATGATGAGGTATTGAACTGGGCAGCTTCTCACTGGGCTCGTTTCACTTGTCATAAAACATACTCCCTTTATTGGCCTGGCCATTCACCCACACACATGCACACAGACACTCACACACAGACACACACCAAGCACTTAGTGCCATGTCCCTCCTTAATCCACTTCTAACAGAACAATCTCCTGGGTTTTGACTTGACAGGTGTGTGTCACGTGTGTGTGAGGGTGTGCATGTGTGTGTGCATGTTTATATCTGTGTGTATGAGTTTGTGTGCTGACAAGGATCAATGCCGTGTTGTCGTCAGGAAAGTGTGTATTTAAACTACAGGGCAGTCTAGGGAGCAAGAAGATGGAGAAGGGATGGGAGGATGTAAGATGAGATGAAAGGGAGGGAGAGAGGGATGCAATATTTAATGTGTTTGCTCTGCTTGCTGTTAAGTAATGATTCCCATATACAACAAACCCCTCGAGGGAAAAGTTATACATGTTCACAAATCAAGACTGGAGTGTCTAAGAGATAAATACATGTAGAATTGCATCCTAGTATAATGGCGAGTCATGAAATTGTCACAAATTTGATCAATAGGAATTGTGTACATAAGCAAGAATAATCCCTCATTTTTGTGACAGTCAGCACAACTTGAAAATATAAAAAAATAATGTCTGTGTACACAAATCCCATAGATAAAATTTAGTGAATATTTACAAACACATGATTTTCTGACACATTTTTTTTTTCATCAGCACAAAGCTCTTTCCTTTAATTTAACCGGAGTTTAAGTTGCCTAAACCAAATCACAAACATGACCTGGATTCATGTGTGAGAGTCCTGCACTTTGAACAGAATTTTAAGCATCAAGTAGTTTCTGTCATGTATTCTACTCTTAACTAAGTACAACAAAGAACATATTGGGTTACCTGAATAATAAATTACTGTTAAGTTATGCTTGTCTTGCAAAATAATCTACAACAATCCATAACCATGCAAAATGTTATCAGATAAAAAAGAGCAAATAAAACTTGGTTAGTTAGAAAAGAAGAGATGTATGTATGGATGAATGGATGAAGAACAGAGATGGAGGGAGAAATTCTAGGATAAAAAAAATATGGAGGTGAATTGAAGGAGAAAAGATATCTGATATCATTATGTGGGAAAACACTGCTGACATATTTTTCCTAAAAATTTTCTTAAACAGACAAGTTTTGTCATTTCAGGTGTGGACTCAATCAGGTTCAAAAACTAATTTTTCAGCTTACCAGCCAAGGTGGCAAGTAGGTGAAAAAAATTTACCAGCCAGATAGATTTTTTACCAGACAAAACTAATACACTGCTTTTCACTAATGTAATTAGCTTTTTTTTTGTATTCAGCATGTCATCTTGGTTTCATGTGATTCTCAATCAATATAACAACACTGTGCAGTCATAACAGTATTAACAGTATTAGTAAAAGTAGTAATGACCAGCTCGCTTGTCTTACTTTAAATACCAACAAGACTGCATGTGTGTATTTTTCAGTTAGGATGGAACATGCTAAATCAGCCTGAAATCTTTGTTAAGGATGAAAAGTTTTAAATTATTTCAGACTCCAAGTATTTGGAAATGATTGTTGTCTCACATCTAACATTTAAAAAACTGGTGAAAAAGGTTATTTGTACATTTCAAATGGAACCCAAGAAACTTCAGATTCATTCAAAACCACTGCTAAGTTATACAAGCACTACATGATTTTTACATGCTTGTCATATTGTATTACCACTTGGTCCCAAGTAGTAAAACTTATTCTTGAACTGTTACAGCCCGGCTCTTGGACTGCAACAATAAAAGAACAGACGAGGTCGAGTGCCAAAAAGACCATATTTTATTTTAGAAAAAGAGTTTAGAAATAAATACTTATCAGGGTCAGTAATCAGTCGTGTATGTTCATGTGGATGTGTGAGTGTGTAGGTGTGCAAAGCAAACAAAATAGCCGCGCCGCGAGGCCCGCACGTATGGCATGCGCG
>JAPZDY010000004.1:3743815-3770700 GCA_029783645.1 Ctenochaetus hawaiiensis | reverse complement strand
AAAAAGAGTTTTTTTGCCTCAGTGTACAGTCACTTAAATTGGACCTTTGAAATCGTGAACCTTGATGTGGTCCTGAACACTGGTCGTCTCCTTGGTGGCCATCTCACCTGGATGTTCAGCCACACAGTCCCTCCAACCTCCTGGTGAGAAATTTCACCTCATACGGTTCTACATAGAATCTGAACTATAACACATTTAATTGTTGTATGAAACGTCGATATGTTTCATGTGAAATTTATAAATTCTACGTATTAGCAAAACCAAAACTTAAAATAGTGTTTGTGACAATCAGGCCAAAGACCCAGATGTTTTCTACAACAGCTGTTCATCTTTTGCATTAATAAATTTGCTATCAGAATTTAACACACTTCATATACCTTGCAAGTGATCAAATTACCAGTCATCCAGCACTGTCTGTGCAGAACAAGAACAGGACTGTTGCTCCTGGAATGAAATAACTAAAATGACCGTTCCTAAAATGCAAGGGAGAATATTTCTGATTTTGCAATAACGTTGTTGGTAAATTTGTACTCAATTGAAGTGTAACAGGTACGTGTTGCCCTCCGTCTCTCTGTCTCCTTCTCTCTCTCACACTCTCTCCATCTTTCTGTCTCCCCAGCTCTGGCAGCAGAGGGAAGCATGGACATGTTTAATGCATGTGGTTTGTGTTGCACTCAGCGCTGGAGAATGGGCTCCAGTCCATTAATTAGTAACAAACGGTCGTTGGAAACAAGACAGGCCCCAGCACAGGTCAAGCAGCTCCAAGGTCTGGAGTGATTTGGACACTGATGTCTGCCCTGGGCCATCTACAGTCTGCAGCTGGGCTTCACACCGCCTCTTAACCGAGTCATGATGATCACAACACTGGACACATTCTGCTCTGAATTACTTATTTGGGAGGCCACTACTCATAGATGTTGTGCTACATAGGCCTCCGTACAGTATAGAAGATTGTTTAAAAGTGAAGGGCAGAATCACTGGCTGAATCACATTTTAAATGCCTGCAAAAGGTTCAGGAAACACCAGTATGGTTGAATCACATTTTGATAAACTAATATCATTATATCTATATAATAATATCTGACATTAGATAAAAAAGGTGGTTGGCATGTAACAACGGTCCCTAGCAAGACTTAAATCAGACATGTCAGCATGTTACATAGTTAGCAATTTAAAACTTTAGGCCACACCAAGTTGAAAAATATCAGGGTTTTCCTGAAGCTGATTTAAAAGTTCTGAAGTTTCTTTTCAAAACTGGTTGTTAAGATTTGCTTTCAACTAAATTCTATTTTTTAATGCCATGGTCTGCATTATTTCTACAATTGTCATTCACTGTGTTTACATTCAATATTACCTTTACTGAAGTGTTTATTGGGTTAGGAAGCCTGACCTTTTTTTATCCCGTTGATTTGAGCCTCACCTTTTACCGTTTGCTCTCTCTTTCTTCTCTTACAGCCATTTCACAAGCAACATTATATAAACATTGCTAAGGCAAACACAGGATTTGCAACAGGAGTTAACAGTTAATGAAAAGTGTGTGCTGTAGTATTAAGCTGCGCTTTTATTTTACCCAAATCAGCTAGGTATGAAATTCTAAGGATTAAAATTTTTAATGAGAATTAAGGCCTTGTTTGAAAACATCATGACTTTTTTAAATGCTTTATTATTTTAGCATTTTATTTTATTTTAGAGTCTCAGTAGTTAAAAATGCCAATTTAAGATAAACTTACATGCAATTAAAATTTGTTTTTGTTTTTAAACAATTGCAGCAACATGAAGTGCCTTGGCTTTATTCTGAGTTGCGTAGAATATTTTCTACATTTTCAGGACTCTGTGCAGAGGATTCAGGAATCAGTTAATTAACCAGAGTGAATACATTTTTTGCAATTATCACCACAGGACATAAGCACAGGGAGAGAGAGAGAGGGAGAGGGGGAAGATAAAATCTTGTATGTTAATCAAGCCATGATGAATTGTCTGTGTTCATATAAACACGGCCTCTTCATGAGTCCCCTGTGCATTCATTTTACACACACACACACACACGCAAACAGCACAACAGAGTGGGCGGAGAGGAGAGGATTAATTCTATGAAGTGAGTTGGCAAGGAGACACTGTATGTAGATACGTGGCAGGGGTGTGTGTTGTGTGTGTGCATATCTACATGTCTATGTGCGTATGCTTGTCTTAGTGTGTGAGAAAGTGTGGAATTAACTGACTCTGTGCGTGTATGTTTGTGTGTGTGTGTGCATGTGTGTGTGTGCAGAATGCCAAGCAGAAATGGAGCTGTGTACAATAACTTAGAAAGGTGTTAATATGTGTGTGTGCATGTGAATGTGTGTGTATGTATGTGTGAGCTCATATACAGTGGACTATTGTCATCATGGTCCTAGTGGCAATGACATATCTTAATCTGCTTAGTTAGCGGCCAGGGGTCTTTAGCTAACGGATTATCAGACGGATTTGAGTAATAGACTCCTCATTTAGCTTTAATGCGTTTTGCATAGAGAGCAACCTCCCCTCATCACTCTTTAAGATGAATCGGCTTCCCGGCTACAAGATAAAGGAAAAAAAAAACTTCTAAAGAAATTAGTCGGCCAGCAACTGCATAAATCATAAGATTTTGCAAATGGTGGCAAAGTTAAAGCACTAACACAGCTTCTATAGTGTAGCCTACGGACACCACAATATGTATATATATACACACTCAGATAAACAAACATTCACACATACACCAAGTATACTACTCCAAATTAGTGTCCTTTATCGTAGACTCATCTCTTAATTACATGGCTAGCTTAAACTCTTATATGTGTAGACCTTATTTTGATTCTTGCACTCATTAAAATGTAACAGAAAACCTTTTATTGGCTTGTGAACCCTTTAAAAAAATAGTTACAGTTTTGAAAATATTATTTTTTTTCTGTGTCTAGTTAGATAAGATGATTGATACCATTCTCACACTTGTATGCTAAATGAAGCTACAGCTAGCAGGCACCTAGGTTAGCACAAAGACTGCAATGTTAATTAGAAAGTCTTGATCTCTAAGGTTGTTAAATCTATGTGTAAGCATGTCTAAAGCCAGAAAATTATATATGACCCAAAAACAATGAGTTGTGAGAGACAATTGGTTCATCGTGTTTTTCACGTCATGATGTGAGCTGTGAAGTCTCTCTGTTAGCATGCCTTAGTTCTCTAAGTTTAACATTAAAACCAGATTCTTAAAAAACAGTTGAGGGTTTTCCCAACTTTTTTGATTTTTGTGACTATTTTTAGTCCTTGTTAGTGTACAAGCACACACACACACACACACACACACACACACACACACACACACACAGTGGGATATCCTTTACATGATACAGAGTCCTGACATTAAGGTTGCCTGTCTGTCCACACCACCTGCAGGAGACCTACAGCTTTCCTTTTTACTTTAATAATCATTTATCATTTGCTGTTCATTACATTATTTCACCCACCTCAGTATTTTCTGGAAAAACAATTTGTCATTTTGTTGCTTTGTTACATTTTTGGCAACACACGGCTGTATTATTTTGTCTTCCCTCGTGATGAAAATTAACAAACAAGTTTTAACATGATTAAATTCTGTTCAAAAGGAAATAAAATTATATTAATGCAGTATAGTGCAAAAAATTAGATGCTTGTTTTTAAAGACCCTTAGTTCCCAATTTTTGTTGAATTTAAATCTCCAACCTCCTGTTTAATCATTGAAAATAATTTGAATGGAGATAACAGTTGTGTGTTTGTATGTTTGACACCACATGTTTTTCGACACACCTCATTAGGTTTCCTTTGTCACATCATTGTGTGTGTGTGTATTTGTTTAGAGCAAACACGGGAAAAATTCATGTGTAAAAAAGATGCATGCCATGAAACCCAAGTCTCTCTTTTTCTCTCTCTCTCTCTCACTCACACTCACACACACACACATACACACAGATATTCACCCACAAACAAACACAGACAAAGCAGACCAAGGCCTACTACCACATCATACACACGACCGGGCCTGTCTGTGTGACACACACAGTTTGTTTGGTAGTTTTAATTTGACAGGCCTCTGAATAGAGCCTCTGAAACTCACATTCACACACACACGCGCACACACCTCTCAAACCTACACACACACACCTTTAATTTGACAGCGCTCTAACAAGAGCCTGCTGCTTGTCAAATGTTCTCCAGTGGCAGCAGGGATCCGCAGAGCCGAGGGGGTTCTGTTCAAGGACATCTGTGAAGAAACACACACACACAAGTCTCCACTAACACACACTCGCTTTGAATAGGCTGAGAGAGGCAGCTTGCTGCACCACACGATGGGAGAGAGGCTGCACACACGCTGAGGGGTTTCTACACTGCTGTTCCTCTCACTCTCCATCTTCCTCTCCCTCTATGTCTCTCTGTCTTTTTTTCTCCTTTATCTAACATTCCATCGCTTTTCTTGCCTCTTTTGGTCTTAAGTAGAGGGCTGAGGGGCTGAGATAGACCTGGGGAGATTTTGATGACGGCTCCCTGTCTGGTCCAGAGAGCCGATTCCCTTCTCAAACCGCATGCACACTCACACACACACACAAACACACGCACGCACATATATGTTTAGAGACACACATCAATTTTCTCTTCATTCTTCAACCCAAAACACCAGGAGACCTTTTAAGTTACTCAAAGGTGGACGGGACTTTGGTCCTGATCCTCTGGATTTCGTACCATTGAAGGCATGGGTTTGTGTGCTCTGGTGACGCATTTATTCCTCTTTATGTGAGTGTAGCTGTGTGTGTGGCAGCTCCCATGCTGTCTCGGACTCGGCTTCCACGAGAGACTTTGCTCATTAGAGGGAAGAGAGGGTGACTTGAGTGACTTCTCGTCGGCTCCCCGCTCAACTTGATCACAAGGCCAGTCCCGCGGAGCGAGAGAGAAAGGAAAGGTTTCAACGCAGTGTTCGTCTCCTGGAAAATACAGTGTGACACACCTGGGTATGTGTGTGTGTGTGTGTGTGTTGGAAGAAATATGGAGAACCATAAAGATAGCGAGGAGGGAGGCAGTAATGAAAAAAATGGGATTGTCTATCTATGAACATATCTGTTAAAGTCAAAGAAATCTTGCTACAAAACCCCAAATTTAGATAAAATGATACAAATTAGCTCCCAAATTTTGCAAGTAACATACTGTCTCATTCTGTTATTACAGACCAGTGAGTAAAGAAAAATAAAATAAAATAAAAAAAACAACATACTGATCATTGGCTGTAAAATCAAAGTATGTCAGCCTTTAAAATCAAAATGTCAAACATTATACAAAATCACTTGAAATCACCAGAGAAAGAGGCCCAGAGATTTGCCATTAGATCCTGTTCATATCTGTTACTGTGTGTGTGTGTGTGCCTGTCAGATAAAATACTGCACATCCCCATCCAATGATCTAGAAAGGAGGTTCACAGGGTAGCATCCAAATGTCAGCATGTACATAAATACAAACATTTCTTTTCGTTTTGGAGTGACATTAAGCCAAGGAAAATTTGTTGCCAAGAATAAACAGATCTCTGAAAGGAACTCCATTTTTGTGGCTTTGCATGATAACCAGCAATTGAAAGTTCAGAAGAGAAACATTGGCGTGTTTTAAGGTATTTTCCTGATAAAACTGGCACTGATGTGACTCTGTGCTGAAAGATGCTCTCAGGTCTCGAGATGATGAAAAGCCACCCCGGATTATTTGAATCCTGTAAATCACAGCTAAAAGTCAATGTGTAAAGCCAAGGTCTATGAAACTATCAGTGTGGAATAGAGAACATAGACGATATGTTACTGCATTGCCAAGTGCTACCACTTAATACCATTAATCTTGCTCCCCCCCTCACATCTCTCTCACTCCTTCTCTATGTTGGAGTGCTCAGCGTCCTCTAAAAGTATGGATCTTGACCGCAGCCATTTTCCGTGGAAGAGGGAAAGGCTAAAGAGAAAGCACTGACCCCTCTTCGCCGCAATTTTCCTCTCATCAACTTGTGAGACTTCATTAACTTCCATGGGGTAATTTCTTTTTTCAGTGCGTTTCTGAGAGGGGGGTGTTATGACGTTTTCTTCCTAACCATCTATTTCTAGCTATTCTCTCGCTTTTATCACCCATCCTTAACAGATAACACTCACTCTATCTTTACTTTGAAATAATACTTTATTCTCATTCTCCTGAGTGTGAAATGTGATGTCAGAGACATGAAAAGAAAGGGGAAAGAAGGACTTTAGGAAAGTAATTTTGCCATTTACCTAAATAACCTCAACATGTTGAATACGAGGCTGTTATTTCTTGGAGCAAAAATAACCACAACCTTTCACCATTTAAAAATGAACATGCACTGAAATAGCCTTTGAAAGTAAGGTTTCACAGCTTTTATCCCTCAGGAGCCTAGAATTAAATAACTACTCCTAAACCTGATCGGAGTCGCCTTGATGCTCATTTGAGGTTCCAGTAAGATGTTGCATGATGGGAACTGTGAGCCAATGCAGCCCTCTGCAGGATTATTAGTGTCACTGGTTTTGAAAAGTCTTTCTTGTTTCGTGTTTGCTCTGTGGTTTCTTGTCAGGTGTCAGTCTAATAAACTCTGTTTGTTTGACTTTATTAAATTCGTGCACATGTACAGCAATACTTGCTCTGCTGTATGCAACACATGGAGTCAAAAGTGTATTAAGGGTGCATTGGAAAATATTTACAAGCCTATAAACAAATGAGAGAGCTTGAAACAGGAAAAAGCAGTTTATAAAAGCACGACTTTAACATGACCTAAATGTTATTAAAATCCTTGTTTACACACGTACTGTTTTTTACTTTTTTTTTTAATACACAACAGCAAGTTTCCCATTAAGACAATCTAACCAAAATTAATAATGAAACATGTGACAGTTTACTTTTAAATTAGATGATAATGTTACACTGCAATGGGGACTCGAGCTACCACCTGGTGGCAATATGCCTCCGAGAACATCTGGTCGCTGGACAGTCGCTGGACAGTACGAGGGCTGGAAGAAAGGCTGGCTGGTTTTCATGGTCAGGGTGCATGGTTTGTAACAAACAGACACTTGAAGAGCTATAGAATAGGCTATCGGAAATAGTGAAAATTGTTAGTGCTGGTATTGAAAAAAAAGGAGGCAAATGGTCAAATGGAGGTGAAGACTTGTTAAATTAATCTTGCAGAATGCACAGCCAGTCATGTATGAATGGGATAGTGGACCCAAACACAGACACACTAAACTCAAGAACTAACAAAAGGAGCTTTATTGAAAAAAAGCTGATAATTCCATACAATAAGAAAATCCCCAAATCCCCGAATAATAGTATGATGAATAAGGCAGGCAAAAATGACTATGAAAGCAATAGGACATAAAATAAGAAATCCATAGTGAAAAACTAAATAAACCACAAACCAGAGAGACACAAGGAGCTGAGGAACCATCAAATCAGGGGAATCAGGGGATGACAACAGTCAATCTGACAAAGACAAAGAGGAAACACACAGACTATATACACACTTGGATAATAAGACACAGGTGGGGCAATCAACACAGGTGAAACACATCAGGGCAGGACAGGTAATCACAAAAGAAGGGAAACTCGACAGGACGTGGGTAGACAAGACAAAGAACAGTCACCAAATAAAACAGGAAACACAGCTGAACAGGGATACATGCACAAAAACACAGGAAACTTAACACTTCTCACTCTTTTCACTCCTGTTATTGATATAAAGTTTTTAATGATGCAGTCATGATTATAAAAAGGCAAAATTAAAAAGCTACAGTAACATGAGGTACATAAGGTCACTGTGACCTCAAAATAAGTAAGACCACACTAAGCTCTGACCTTCAAAATTTAATTAGTTCACCCAGTCCAAGAGTATTTTTTTGAAAATTGACCAAAAAAAACCCTCAATGCATTTTTTAGATTTTGTGCTCACAAGATTTTTCTCTTTCACAGTGACCTTGACCTTTGACCTCCAATATGCATTTAGCGCACCATTGAGTCCAAGTGTAGGTTTGTGCCAAATGTGACGAAAATCCCTTAAGGCGCTCTTAAGATATTGCATTAATAAGACATAATGTTGCATTGTAGCATTTGACCTTTGACCTCCAAAATCAAATCAGTTCATTCTTGGGTCCAAATTAATGTTTGTGCCAATTTGGAAGAAAGTCCATTAATGTTTTCCCAAGATATTGTGATAAAAATGGGTCATAAAAATGTAAGGTCACAGTAACCTTGACCTTTGACTTTTAAAAACTAATCAGGTCATCCTTAAATCCAAGTGGACCTTCATACCAATTTTGAAAAAATTCCCTTAAGGTGTTCTCGTTGTTGTTGTCCCTGTTGTCTCAGGGTATAATAAAATAGTTTTGTTCCTCTAAAGAGCCTTTGAGAAGCACTGCTCAAAACAGCCATTTTCAACCCTGAATGTCTTGTTAAACATAAAAATCCTAAACTAACTTTTCAAATAGAAATGTTCAGTCAATATATAATATAAATACAAAGGAAAAGGATTTAATTTGCAAGTTGCTTTTTAAATGAGCCACACTTACCAAAATAAGCTAGACTTTTCCATAAGCTGGTTTCATGGAAAACCTCCAGATCACATTAAAATGTGGTAATATGTCGTTCTGTGTTCACAACTGCATCTGACATGCCTCCTTCAGATGCTGAAAATAGTTCACACCCCATATCCAACAATGTTTAATAATCATTACCAATGACTAACTCATAAAAAGGTTATATTTTACAAATCCAAGAAGGATTATGGTAAAAAAAAGTAATTTCATTCAACTTAGTTTCATTGTGTTTTTTTTCTCTGGTCATCAATGTTCAACCTGCAGTGCTGCTGCCTACCTGCTGCAGTAAGTTCCATGAAACTGGCAAGAATTTTACAATATCAAACAAAGAGTAGATGCAGAGATGGAAGAAAATGCATTTTCTTCAAACTTTAAGTACAATTTAGAGGTTCATGCACTCTCTTCATTTTCAATTTAACGCTAAAAAGTGTTATATAGAGGGAGATATCATTCTTTGCATCACAGTGATCTATTATTAAACTATCATAAATCTTGTACAGCATAATTTGGTAGTACTTTACTAACTGAAGACCATGCTAACGAAAGAATTTTGAATTTGACAATTTGCTCCACCTTAGCCAACTAGTACATTTTATTCAACGGTATAATACACAAAACATGTACATGATTAAGGGACAATGTTAAATCAAAGTGAAATTTAGTACTTCCCTGCTAAAAACATCTGTACTTTTTGATTAAGTGAAAATTTTGAAGCAAAATGTGCATGTAATCAAGTGTTTCCCTTTCCTCTGGTTTAAATAAAGATCCTGATGCTTGCTCCGCTTCTGTTTAAGTGTGAGTCTGTTTTCCCCATCACAAAAAAAGAAACCTTCATTCTTGCAGATGTTTCTGAAGTCACAGTAATACAGTCCGACAGATGTTCCCTCTGTTATTCAAGAAAGAACAAAGACAATGCAAGAAGCCACCGGCAGGATCAGGGCCGTCTGTCTCATGTGCACTCCAGTAAGCGATGTTCATCTGTCTGTGCCGATATGTAAACTTTCCTCATTCTCTCTTTCCTCCAGGAAGCTCTACATGATACATGAAGTGCCAAGGTTGGGCCTGGCGCAGAGACAAATGCCAACTGCTCGCTCTTCCAAATGTCAAATCTGACATGTCATAGATATTCAATAACCATTCCTGTTGGACCAATTCAGTGCCACACTCTTCAAGCAGTCCCCGATTTCTCATGAAGAGAGTACAGGGGAAATGGCCAGGCTTTATCTGCCTCTAGGTATGACACATTATATGAGATCACAAAGACACCTAGTCTCGATGTCTTCTCTTCAGTGAGCCCTCTAGTGATGACTTTTATTACAAACACAAAGTGCGGGGCTCTCTCTATAAGCAAGGGAAATAAAACAGCCCCAAAAAATAAACAAAAGTTTCCATAAACCTTCTCTGATTAAAGCAGCTATGTGTTTTGTTTTGACTTCACCCTGTGGTTCAGATTTGTAAAGGAATCACTGACTGTCACTTCACTTTAAACTATCAACTTAGTAGTGGTTGATAAGATCATGACCTTAGGTAGAAAGAGTCCATTTTAGACAACCTAGCACATTTCCTCTCTAAATAGTCCCCTCCAACATTTGTACACTTAGTCCAACAGTCATTGAGCATACAGATTGGGAAGAATTTTCTGTAACCCCCTAGTCCAGTAGTCTGAAAGCTTTACTATCAAAAGACCCATTTTCGGTCCTTCTACCACCAAATAAACTTAATCTGGAGCCACAAAACCTATTTGACCCCTAAAATGAGGATACCGCAGTGTATAAAGTTTTATATACTGTTTATAAAAGAAAACCGCCCTATAGTTTGTTGCATTTTTCAATTTATAGAACGACAAAAAGAAAAACATTGACATTTTATTGCGGTTTTTACTTGTTATAACAAAGGAAAACACCAAATTTTTATGAAGATAAGAAAAGAAAACACTGTCATGTGTAGGCTTACTTGAAAATAAAACACAGAACTATCCAGGCCTGTTTGAGTCCTTCCCTTATTTGTGGAAAATTAATAAAATAGAAAGTAGCACTTATTGTTCAGGGTGTTGAGGTGCACTGTTATATCCACCATGATTCGAATACGTGCTGTCGACTTCATCTAACAATGAACAGACTTCTCAGTGGTTTAACCCTTTTGCCATTATTTTGTTCATTATCTGAATGACAAGGTTCATCACCTTCATGCCTTTGGGAGGAAATGTTTGAGTGCACAGTGCCTCTTGGTGCAGAATGCAGTGGAACATCAGCAGCTTTCGATCCAGTCACTTCTGAAGTAGAGTCACAAATCCCTTCTGTGCTGATGCGGCACGCCGATGTGACGTTTATTTTGGTTGACAAAATACAAAAAACACTTTTCTTTTTGTTGTTGTTATTTAAAATTTAGTGTCACAGTATCACCTTAATCTCTTAATTGGTTTTCCCTTTGAAAGAACAAAATAAAATAAAAATAGCCATTATTTATTTCCTTTTTTCTTCAAAGCTACAGGGAGCCACTGCAGATGGCTGAAAGAGCTACATGCGGCTCCAGAGCTGCTGGTTGCTGACCTCTGCCCTTGGCCTTGTCATTCCTTAACACTACACGTCTTTGCACAAGTCGTGGAAAGTTGATGCTTAGGTCACACAGTCCCTTAGTTATAATCAATCTTGTGTCTTTAAGTTATTTGTGCAGATTCACCCTCACCATAGAAACAAAGGGCAAGGGCTGGGCTCTGTCTGATAGCAAGTGGGCAAGAGGTTAGCTCACAGCGCCATCAGACATTCAGGGACACTGACACTGACCTTTGGTACAGATACTGTAAACTTATAAAAGAAAGAGCTCAATATGAATTAGGTAGGAATTTTTATGTTTTAATACACAGTAAGATCATGAAGTTGTAGGACAGTCTCAGATCAGTGGTGGCAATACTAAGATCACCTATTTATGTTGCTAATACTGATCTCCTTAATGTCAAGTTCCACAATAAATGCCTCTGTCACACATCTGTCGTCCCTCATTTCTACAGCTCATCTTTGACCAGATTTTCCATCTAACAAATCACATATTACCTGCATGTTACCCAAAACTAAAAACACCAGAAGTTAACTTCAAACTCTCTGCATAATCACTCATTAGAAGGTGCAAGCAAAATGAGAAATATAACTCATGACTTTGACCCATTTAGCTTTTATACCTCTGCTATAAGGAAGCGAACAAGCATGACAATCCAGGCCCAAAATATGTGTACATGGCATAATGGATAAAGCTAAACTAAAAGTCTATACATTTTGATATTGCAAAGTAACTTTCTAGGAGGAATCTTGTTTAAACATTGAGTATTTGATTATGTATTTCAACAGAACATAAATGTATTGACCAATCATGTTTTTCATTAAGTTTTTGCACCAAGCATATGTGGATATTTGTGTGATACTAAATTTAACTTTGTGTGCAAACCATGTTTTATCCATAAGGTCCAGATTCCCAGTAGAATTTCTTGTAATTGCTTCTTTATCATGTGTAATCAAATCTTTTTGAAATAACTTGTGTGGCAAATTAAAAACAGGTTGAATCATTCAAAATAAATACGCAGATCTACTTTTCTACAAGCATTCTGATTTATTGAAGGCACATAAGTTAGAAAGAACACAATAGTTGTGCTGGACAAATACATTCATTGTCAATCACCTTTTTCCTTCAGCTAAATCAATTGTGTATCACATATCAGGGCTGAGTAATCCTACAATTTCTGGACCAAAGACGAAACAATTTAAAAAGGCATGGAATGTTTAAGGCAACAATTTTAGGAATTTTTTCATTTTAAATATGACCCGAATTTTTGACTGTTACCTTCAACGTAAGCACCCCTTTGACCTCATTTTAATGACTAATTGTGAGATTTAAATCATAAATACATTTTAAATTCTATAAATAGATGATGAAGTTTATTATTTTCCAATACACAGCCTTAGTTTCAGAATTACTACTACTAATCTACAATGCATTACATTTCACAGCAATATTAAATACCATTTAAATTATTCTAAAGGATTTATATTCCAGTGTATAGCAATAGTTTGCAGTGTTATTTTTACAAATGTAGCAAAATCATTTGAGTAGGCAGAGTTAGGCCTTTGTGCACACTTTAGGGGTTTATGAGTTACAGTATTTCCTATGGCTGGTTTTCCAGACATGAATCCAAACCACGTGTGGAATCTCCCAATATGTGCACTAGGACAGGAAAACATCATCAAGATCTTGTACTGATTCAGCTCATATTCCTTCTGTCTTGCAAGAAATATCAACGTCAATTTTTTTTCCCTCTATCCATCCTCAAAAGGTGGAAAAGACTGCTTAATAGACAGCTAAATCTTGGAAGTTTCTCTCCAAGCTTTACTCATTCTGAATCCTCTGTCTCCGCTTTATCTCAGTCCCTTCCAAGTCTTTCATGCAAGAAACCAGGAAGTCGCGGCACTTAAGAGCATACTGCTGTGGAAATTCCCGGAAATGATTGACATGGGGACTGGAAGCAAAATCAAAACTGTCCACTGGGATACTTTTCTGCTTCATGGCCTCCAAAAAGATCTCAATGTCCTGGTATCTGATCACCTGGTCAGCTCTGGAGTACAGGAAGATATGAGGCCATGTAGGTGGCCTCTCCTTCACTGCATCATAGTGGTTCTTGAGGATGTACTTGGTCAAGGGGTACAGCACCATTCTCAACAGGACAACAGTCACTGCAAAAAGGGCTAAGAGGAGGTATCGTATGGCAGGACTTATACTGGGCCCCAGAGTAGCCGACAATGCCCGCAGGGCCCCACGAACATTCCTATTGCCTGGAGCACTGTCAATGATGGCCCCAATCACACACAGAGAGCTGAACTGCTTGTCACTGCGCAACAACTCCACAATGTAACGGTAGAGCATGAAGCCACCATTACTGAACAAGTGAAAGAAAATAGGGCTGTTTTCCACCTCATAGTCATAGAGAATCTCCAACAACTTATGGGCAGTACTCTTCAGCTCCTTGTAACCAAGGGACTCTGAGATGAAGACTGTTTTCAAGGGAGCTGTGTAGCGGATGGTGACACATCCCTAAACATGAAGAAAACAAAGAAAGATAGTTTAAAAAATGGTGACAAGTAATTTGTTGATGGAAAAAACGGTAAGCAGAGTATCTCCTAAAATCATGTATTTCATTGATGTTGAATTTCTTTGTTATTATTATTATTATTTTAACCTGTTCATTGTAGATGGAGCTGTATTTGGAGAGGTGTTTGTCTTTGCAACCAGCCCAGCCCAGCAGGATCACAACAGGCTCCTTTGTCCCCTTCCAGTGTCTCTCTTCAAACAAAACAGACGATGAAACAGCACGTTGGCGGAGCTGTCACAGCGTGCAGAGCACAACTAAGCAGCTAGCATGCTAAGCTAACGGCCAGCAGGCTGACGTTTTTAAGGTTTCAATGGAAGATAATAAGCTAAGCTAACTGATGCATGAACCTACAATACAATGAAATGATACTCACCCGATGTCCCTGCATCTGGAAACACGATATTATAATCTATTTCATCGTTTGCCATTTCTGTGCGCATAAGTATCAGCTGTTGTCCTTTAACGGTAATGTTCGGCTCATTTGATGCACAAGCTACAGAGCGCTGATTTTGCAACGTTAGCTTGGGATAAACCGCACACCACAGACAGGTTGGTCAACTGTCACTACACTTTCTCTTTCCTACAGGAAAGATGTCTTCTTCTTCTTCGTGTTGCTGAACAGCGGACAGCATCGAGCTAATGCTGCAATACCGCCCCTTCTGTTCGATAGTTTTATGTCACTCATATCGATCAAATTCTGGAAGTTTGGATCCTAGTTTGGACAAAATGAGGAAATATTTTTGCATATATTTGTGGGTGTTTTAATTTTTACAGTCTATAGCTCCAGTGCACCGAGTCATGAGCGGGTTTTCTCGTATTTCTTTATTGTTAAGAAAAAAATAAAGCTACATCTAAGCTTTTTTGCTTTTCTTTTTCCTTTTTTTACTTTTCGCTATTTAGAATTTGTAATAGGTTGCCCAAATTTAGAAGGTTGTTTCATCTACTGACATTCAGGTAGAAGTGCACAAAAATGCCTCCTCTTTGAGCACAACGCGAGGGCAGTCTAAGCATTTACATAGCCTAAATTGAGAACTCTATATTAATCCTGCTGACAGAGTTTATTTGATAAACCAAAGAAGATGAAGCTTGAATTAAAAAACAAAGTGTCTTCGTTAATGATCTCATCATAAAGGTGCGGCCGTGTGTAAAACTGACCGTGACTGCCGTGACTGATGCTACAGAGATGTATTAAAAATATGTGGACGCATTCCACCAACAGTTATTACCAGTATTGATCACAATCAATCATAAACCCATAAAAGTTTTTTGTGAATATAGAGAGTAATATGTCTTGAGTGTGCGCCTCAGGAAAAAAAGAAAAAGAAATGAGAACTAATTCCGAACAAATGGAAACGATAATAAAAATAATCTATCAGCCTATTGATAGATAAACGTGCTTATTTATAGACTACAATTGCATTCATTAATAAGAGTTAATTAACAAGTTAATTTACTGTATTTGTCATTATTGAGAGACATTCAGGTGCTGTAGGAGTTTCTGACAATGTTATAGGCTATGATCTGTG
Source organism: Ctenochaetus hawaiiensis (assembly GCA_029783645.1). NCBI lineage: Eukaryota > Metazoa > Chordata > Actinopteri > Acanthuriformes > Acanthuridae > Ctenochaetus > Ctenochaetus hawaiiensis. The sequence continues at coordinate 3,755,434 of JAPZDY010000004.1, read as the reverse complement.
TAAACGTTACAGTCAATATTCTCTCTCACGTTCCCGTGCAGGTGCGTCAGCAAGAGTCGATGAATCAGAACGCGCGCGTCACATGCAGCACCTTCTCATTAGCACGTGGAACGATGACATGAAACGAGGTAGAGAATTCTGGTAGAGGATTAGTTGAAGAAGTGACAAAGAAGTGGTCAAACACTTCTTTTTTTTTCCTCCACCACCTGAGCTGCGGTCTCTTATTGCAGCTGAAAAGATGAATGTGAGTTTCTCATTTAGAAAGAAATTGAACTGTAATAACTGTAGTTACTGTGTAATATAAAAAAAGAAGACTTAATAATGTTATTGTGTAAACTTAGGTTAAGATTAGTACTTAAAGGTCATTATTCTAGGATAATATGTTTTAATGTTTTCTTTTTTACTTTATTCTTGTCTTTCTTCACCAACTGAGCTGCTGCGCTTCACTGTGATGAAGAAGGTAAGTGTGAGTTTCTGGAAAATTACCTGTAATTGGTTACCAATTATTATAAAGAAACCCCCTCATTTATCCATATAACTTGGTTTACATTCAAAATAGTCTTAATAACAGTTTTTTTAAAATCTTTTTCTGCTCTTCCTCCACTAACTGAGCTACTGTCCTGCTCAGTAAAAGGTGAGTCAGAGCTACTGACTTCGAAAGTCATTTTCAATGGGATATCTTACAAAAACAGAGAAAATAATGTATGCTGATGTGTAAACTAGCTACATATGTTACAGTTTTTCTTTTAAATAACATACTTGTGTCATTTGTTTAAAATGCAAACTTGGTCACCAAGGTTTTACTGTACATACATTAGAGTTAAGAAAATGGTAGCTATCTTCTCATCCAGTTGCCAACATGAAAGCACATTAGCATTGTGGCAAAATGTTGAACTTTTCTTTTATAGTTGGAAGAGCAGTAGTAGTGACTTTTTGAAATGATGACAAGCAAAAGTTTGCATGTTGATACTTTTCACAACTTTCATCTTCAATAATGTTACTTTTCCTCTTTCATGTCAAAGAGGGAGCCTACAAATGTTTTTAGACAGTAATAACCCACCACGAGTGATTCATGTAGATTTATTTAGACTTGAATCAGTTTGCAGGACAACACCTCATAGTCCATCATTATCAGTGAAGTCTGGAGGGTACTGATAGCAGTGTCATGACTTGTTTTTGATAACACAGGACAGGACTCTCATAGGGTCTCTTCAGGAAAAACTTGTCCATTTTCAAATATAACTTGAGAGTGCAATATCTGAAGAAACTGTGTTTGAATGCAGAAAGTTGAATAGCCTACTAAGTATTAAAGTAATCATGTCCTGATTTTCTGAATCTTTTGATGTTTGAATGATTTTAAAATGCTGCATGCTGTGGAAGAAATAAGGCCACAAAAAAGTGGGTTTAATGATTATTACGATAAAGAAAATGGCCAAACAGAAGAACATATGCTGTGAACACTTTCAGTAGCATCATTTAAACATTTGTCCAGAAGGTGGCAGCAGAGAACAGGCCATGGTTGTTCTTAGATCAAGTGGTTCATCTACTTTATGGGTAAATTAAGCAACTAGCTGCCCTCAGCTTGTCAGACTTGCTCCAGCTGATATCAGTCTACTCCGCCATCAGTTCGCCTCATCACTACACTGAGTGTGGAACACTGTGGGCTCTCAGTTGTTTACTTGTGCTTTCCAGACTGACAGGGAACTGATTTCTTTAGGTTGACTCTTGACTTGAATCACTTTCAAATCTTAGCATGTTTACATGGTGAACATGATTCACATTATACCTGATTAACACTTGTATATTAGCATGCCGATGTTTGTATTTAGCTCAAAGCGTCACTGTGACTAAAAAGCCCTTCAGACCTACTAGCATTACAATGGACTTACTGTGCATACTACAGCACAAGGGTCACTGATTCTGTACGAGTGGCATTTACATTTGTGACTGTGGTCCTCCTGCTTCACTCCACATTTAAAAACAATCTAAACCTTCTATCGTAACCTACTCCACTCGAACACACGGCAAAACATCTTTATCCATCCATTCACACTGTGAGACAAAGACAAAAGAATCGTTGTTCAAGAGCATTAGTTTATTTCCCACAGGTTACCTTACCTTATCCAAACAACTAATATTACAAAATCTAAATCGTAGGATATCAAAAATCATCTCACTGACAAACCTTATAGAAATACTAGATAACTAAAACAGGTGCTTCTTCATTGCAATTATGTGCTGCTCTTCAGATCAAGTCACTCAGCCAGAGTTTTTTCAGTATGATTGAGTCAAAAATTCACTGAAGACTGCTAAATATTAATTAAAAAAATGGGAGGGAAAAAAAATTAAAAAGCATTAAAAAATGTGAAAACAGTTTTTCTCCCTCAACTATCTAAACTGTCAAAATGTTTGCCATGAACATAATCTGACCCTCAAATTTTACAGCAATTAATTAAACAGATATTGAAATATTTTATTCCAAATCAAAGCAGTGGACCAACATCTTTTCTCATAGAGTGATGCAGCTAGCATCTATCTGCGTGCACATGCTAACACTACAGTTGCCCCGCTGAGTTCAAGTGTTTACATGACACTGTCCCTCCCCACACCATTTCCATCTTCTGCACATGAGCCTTGGATGATTTGGAGAAGGTGCTTTTCACCATGTTGAGAGGAGCTGTCTTGCCACTGAGGTAGACCTTATTAAGACAAGTAGGAAGCCACTGTTCCTCCTCCTTCTGGCACTCCTCCTCTACAACCCCTGCTCCATCCTTCTTGATGATGGTGCATGAGTAGGCAAAAATGTATCCCGTCATAAATGCATCAAACCCTGCACGATGTGTTCCTGCATCAGCCTTCTTATTTTGATCGTCAGTCTTCAGTGGGTGGTCAATAAACTTCTCCCTTCCTTCGTCTTCTGTTCTGCTTCCTACACCATTGTTTGTGTCTGTGTCTGTGTTTGTGTTTGTGTCATCATCAGTTGTGTTGGTTGTTACAGTATTTCTCAGGTCAGTGTTAGCTCCACTGTCCATTAGAGGCTCATTTTCCAGGCATGGCTTAGCTCTTTGCTGGTTAATCAATGCTTCCTGTGGATCCAGCTCCATGTGGGGCATTTTGTTTTCAGGGGCCCCATCAGAGATGGCTGAGTCCTGCGCTGCCTTGTCTCCACCTCTCTTCTTCTCTCTGTGTCTCTGCCTCTTTTTTGTTTTGTTACCCATGCTCTTCTCGTCCTGTAGGATGATCAGATCAGTGTCATGGGATAATGGACACTGGGTGCCGTTTGGACACCAGCCAAATGCCTGTCAGATGAACACAGAAAAAGAAAGATGGGGTAATTTTACAAAGATATTTACACACAAACACATACTGCCTATTGGATTTGACTGTTCTAATAGACAGTTACAGTAAAGAACATACATTAACATGCACAAAATATTTAAATTTCTCCCTTTATTCTTTAAGATAAGAATTCTACTAAGCCAATATGGCTATTAAAAAATGTATGTCCCACTAATATATATCTGTTCATATGTAACAATATGAAACAAACACGGCCTTCCTCATCTTTCAGGTGAGGCTGACACTTGTAGTGTAGGTTAATGAATGTGTTTTTGTGTGCTTCATTGTTATCGTTATTTCTGCTCTGCTGTGTGCTGCTTCTCTCCTGTCAGTTTGTCTTAATGACAGACGCTCATATGCAGATCAGAGAGCCACAGTGGAAGATATGTAGCTCTGAATTAACAGTGCTGAGCGCTGTGTGTTTAAAAGCACAAAACAAATAATATTTTTGCAAAGTATACCTTTGAAATTAGGTGTAATTCTCACTCCTACAAGAAATATGGGCTTTTCTTTTGCCTTGGAAACTTCTGGCCCATCTATCACTAAATGTGGTAAAACCTTCAGTTAAAAAGACTCATATTTTGAATGCATTCTATACTTGTCAAAAACACTCCTAAAAGTTAGATAATATATGTTTACCCAAATGTTCCATTTGGAGAATGCTTCATTTGGAATAGATTTAATTCTTTATTTCTAAAGGGCATATGATGTTTACATGAGCCCTATAAGATTCTGAATGTTGTCACACTGAGAATAACAGTAGATCATTAGCGTGCAAGTAAACATCATGACTGAAAACTTGTTTTCGGCACTTCTTTAATTTCACTTCAGCTTCAGAACTTCAGGAAACTAAAAGATTTCTCTGGGTGAAAAAGTCATAAAAAGTCATTAAAAAAAGGGGGAAAAAGACTGAAACTCACTGAGAAGCGCTGGCAGATGTCAGCTTGTCCCTCAGGAGAGGCCACAGCTGGACACGCTCTGTAGTCCACATAGCTGGACAAGTGACCTGTATACTGACAGAACTCTACATGAACATGAGGCCCCATCCCTCCAGAAGTCACGCTGCGACTGTTGTCCAGCTTACTGCAAGGAGGAGATAACATGAGGGATCGGAGAGTCAATATGATGGGTTGCAACATACACTTCAAAACATCGACACAACAGTGATACATACAGGCATAGTACTGCACTCTGAGCCGTTTTGATGCAGACAGTAACACACACAACTGAGGAGACACTGCTCTGCTCTGCTCTTTAGCCATGTCCATTACTGTTTTCACTATGTGACAGCTTGAACTCGTACGGTTGACATTGATGCAGTTAAGTTTCAAACAGTTCTTATGTTCCTTAAGGGCAAATCTGACACAAGAAACTCATTCAGATACATAGAAACAATACCTGAGGGGTAATGACGGCAGTACTGTTACTGTGTTTCAACTGTATATGTCTGTACTGTACACTCTACAAAAAACTCACCATTTCTTATAGGCATACTCCAGATAGGAGGCAGTGAGCCTGAGCTCAAATTCAGTGACATATTTGGTGTCATAAATGCCAGCAGGAAACATCTCAGACAAGTCTGCTGTGAAGGTAGTCAAGCGTTCGGGCAGATGAGCATAAAAACTCTGGCAGAGAAAGACAACATTTCCTTAAAAAAACAGTCAGTTGCTAGGACAAAGGCACATTCTTCAAAAGAGAATATGAATCCTGATTGACACTTTGAAACTAACTTTATTTTTGACATTGTGTGCAATCTCCTATTTTGACAACTGTTGTCACACACTTGACAAAAACTGACAAAAAAACTTTATCTGTAATATTACATTTCTTAATAGTAATGAGTATTTTAAGCCAAATACCAGTCAACAGACACAAGGACCTATTTGACAAACCAATCAGTATTTTAGAGTAAATACAGGAGTATGTAAAACACAATTACATCAAAAACAGAAAAAAATGAAAGTGAACAGCAAGCCTTATAACATGGTGGTACCTGGTAAAGGAAGGCCATGTCGATGAGGCCATTGTGAAGAACCAGCGGTTTCCTGGCACGCAGCAGTTCGGTGAATAAGGCCCTGACGTGGACTCCTCGGTCATCTGATCCTCCCTGACCAGGGCGGCAGAGAGAGAGAGACAGTTGGAAATGAAGTAGAAAATTATCCATTGCAGTGTCCTGTTCTTTATTATACTGTTATACCTATTATGTGTGCCCTGTACCATTAGATGGCTATAGTCCTGTCATGATGTGCGTATTCTGGCATGCATAAAGCACAGAAACTCAAACACTTATTTAACTGCTTTATCCAACATTAAAAAATAAAATAAATTATTTAAAATGAGCAAAACTTTAGGAGTAAACACCAATTTAGAAATGCAAAAATCTTTTTCTAAAAGGATGTAAAAAAGTGCAGCCTGATGTACAATTAATTAACATAAACCATGTTAAAGAGCAACCCCAGTGACTTTACATATCAAAGTGTCTTTACAGGTCTTGGGAAAAACTTCTGAGCAGGCAAGCTGTGTGAAGTCTGATAATTGATGTTGAGGGCTTTTCCACAGATAATTTTGGTTGTGCAGGTTAAATCCAATCTATGCCAATGTGTGCTTCTAACTGACAGATCTCTGTGCTGGAGAACAGAAAGGCTGGATTTTTTAAAACTCAACAAAACCCAACATTTCCTTATTTTACCGCTTTATAATTTGAGCTTTTAAATAAAAAAGTAACAGAGGACTTCTATTAAGAATTTATACGCTAACAGTCTGGGGTTGTGGTGTTTGCAAAGAAAAGAAGCGCTTTAGCCCACTTCTTCTCTCTGCTTGCTAGATTTCGCACTTCTACCACCACACCATACCAATGTCCAGCTGAACCTTAGTCAAGTTAATGTGTCGGTGATCTTTTGGCAGGTTTTGATAAAAAAAAGAACATGTCAAACAAAAAACGTGCATTTAAAGACAGAGGACCATAACAAAGAGGTACAGACAAGTACAATATAGAACACAGTGAACTCAAAGCAAGTCTTAGATCATACAGCACAACACTAAACAGCACACTGGTGCCTTACCTTATTATTGCCCTTGCAGTAAGGGATGCCATGTGCATACTGCTTGTTGAAATCAAATCCATGCTGCACCAGGAACTGGACTGACTGGGGCTCTATGATGTACTCCTCTGAGCACAGTAGGGTGAGGTTATACACTTGGACCAGGTATGTGTCTGCAGCCTGGTGAATTACAGAAAAGATAGATGGAGGAGGCTAATGCTAGAATTTACAGAGAAAATACGTGTACTTATAAAGAGTTGACAGTGGAAAACCACATTACCTAGCATTTATAAAACACAGTAAATTTGGTGCTGGTGTGGGAAACAGACTATGGATGCTTACAAATCATTCAAGAAGATGTAAGAACTATCTAACGGCATATTTCTGCAAGTGTATGTCCCCCAATCAGACAAGTTTAACAATAAATGGTAAACGGTGAAATAGACAGATATCTGTGTCTTCAAGTTTTATACATCAGCTGTAAGGCATCATCTTATTTACCTTGTAATCTAGTTTCTTATAACAGGCAATTCCCAATGAGAGAATTGAACGGGAGCGAGCTGCGTGGCATATAGCTTTGTATCTGTCCTCTATAGATCTGAAACACAGCAATAAGGGTCAGGTGAAACTTATAGACACAAAAACACTTAAAAGCAGTAGAGATTAGGTGTTGCCGCACTGTTGGTTCTACTCACTCTGCCAGCAGGGATTTCCTGTTTCCAAGACCACTCAGTTCCTAAAACAGAACAGGGACAATTACTACTTTTTTAAATTGTCAAAATAATGCAACTCAGGCACACAGACTCTCTCTTACTTGTTCTCTCTCTTTCTCTCTCACTCACTCACACACACACTCTTCACTTGCACTTACAGTGTCCAGCGCAACGACTGAGGACGTTTTGATGGCTATGACCATAGCGGGCCAAAGCTCTTTGAAATTACCATTATGGACATCAATAACCGGAACTTCAAATGAAGATGTCATGTTTGTCAAAACTGGCGTGTGGAAAGAAAGCAGCTCTTATTCAGGGCTAAAACCTTTTCTGCAGCTACCAACGGCTATCTGAAACGTTACCTAGCTTTGCTTACTACCCTGCAATGGTTTTCATATTAGCTGCTCTATGCGTAGCTTTGCTTGCTGCTTACTTGTTGAAATATCTTCATACATTCGCTTATTATTTTCGCATTTGTTAAATTTTTAGCACTTAATCGGGTCTACAGCGTGCAGCGCCTCGCCGTAAACATTTCAACATGCTTTTCTGGGTCCTGTGACAAAAAACCCTATAGTAGCTGGACTATTACCTGTGCGTAAATTAAAAAATTCGCCGCTGAATACATGGATATGACTTTCAAAACAAATAAATATAAAATTTCTATCTGAATCCGAGCCCACTGTATTGTAATTTTGCTTCTATGTTTGACTTTTTCTTTTTTAGTTACCCATTTTGAACAGGCGTTTACGATAGACACCTATAAACAATACGTCACTCTACTTAACTATCGAGGTGACGTGCGCCATTTTGGCTCAAACAAAGTCAGAAACATTTTATATCCGATGAACTATTTCTAATTGTATCCACAAATTACGATGTAAAAGTCTGCTTGTCAGCATTCTGGTTTCCACGAGTTGACGTTAAATATTAATGTAACTTTTTCCTGTTTATACAACTCGTAAATAGTTAGCTGAATATAATGATTAAAACCCCCAGCTGAGCTTCATTGCCAGCCAAGTAATCTTGACATTTGCTAACGTTATATTTAGCTTTCTTTTTTGTTTAAATTTCTGCAATGGGTGGCTGTTCCGCTCCAAATTGCTCCAATTCAACCAGTGTAGGTAAACAGCTGTTTAGGTTTCCAAAGGACCCTATCCGTAAGAAGAAATGGGTGGTGAACTGCCGACGGGACTTCGAACCGACTCCTCACTCCAGACTCTGTCAGGTAACTAAGCTTTGCAAGACTGGCGTTTTCTGTTTGAGACCCAACTATAGTTTACTGAAGAACCCATTTAAGTTTAGGTATGGTGCATCTGTCCAAGAGAAAAAAAACTCATTTATTTTTGAATGGACAGTGCATCTAGAAAATAAAGTAAAATAAAAATTAATAACTATAGTAATTGTAATGGTATTTTGTTTTTTAGTTTTACTTGATTGCCACTGAGAAATTGTATCTTTCTTTGTCATATATCTGAACTTTGCACTCATTTTATGTATATTTTTATTTATTGTGTTTTGGGATATTACTAACTGTATAAAATATAAGCTGTATGTCTAAAATATGCCTGTCTTGTTTGCCCTAGGATCATTTTGAGCAGAGCCAGTTTGAGGAGATAGCCAGGTCTTCAGCTGGGGGGAAAAAGCTTAAGCCCAATGCTATCCCCACTTTGTTCAGTATCGGAGACCCCCCTTACCCTGTAGTGACTACTCCATATGTATTGCTGCCCATAAAAGCTGAACAAGGTAACTGAATGTACAGCTGAATTTCCTCTTAAATATTTTGTGTTATATTAGATGTGGCAGGTAGGGGTATCTGTATTTTGATCACAAGAACTGAGGTTTCCTGCATGCAGTTTCTCTACCTTGAAAAAATATCTGTTCCAGAGGTAGCTCTTTCAGTCAATAAGGCACTGATGGAGTTGACCCTGCTGTTATTTTTGTTGAAACTGCAACAACATACATACAACACTGTGTCAGTGCCAAGAAACTTAACTTTTACTTGTGCAATTTGTATTACTTGTATTATTTGTAATCCCACCTGGAAAGCAGTACTGGTTGAACATTACCTTCCTGTTTGTAGTGGATAAAGAACTGAATTTTGGGGACCATGGCTATGCCAGACGTACCCCTCTGCCTGGCATGGAGGAGGAGGACCCAGACAGGAAAGCCGCGGATCAGCAGCCTTGCACGCAGTGTCAACTCCTCAAGAAACAGCTGGAGCAGGAACTACAGCACACTGCAAGGCTACAGAGGGAGGTAGGATGCTGCTGATACCTCAACAAAATACTGAGTTTACACACCCTTATCATTGGATTACTGGCTCTAATAATCCTCTGGTTCCATTGAATTAATGTGGGCAGTTCTCATTTTATCAAATAACCCAGAAATTGGTATCTGTTAGGGAATCACAGCTGTAACTATTATTCTTGTGAAAAAAATGTCTTTTTGTCTGTCAGGCGGAGGAAATGAAGAAGCGTCTGTATCGGCTCGACAGGATCGAGAAGGGTCTCCAGAACTTTCTGAATGAGGACCAGATTCGTGCCCTGTCACTCACCAAGCGCTCCCGCCGTGCCGTCTGGTCCCCAGAAACCATCACGAAGGCCCAAAAGATCCGCCGTGCAGTCGGCACAAAAGGCTACGAGTACTTAAGAGAGATAGGATACCCTCTGCCCTCCTACAGGACTCTGTGCAACCGCCTGGAGACTAAAATCATGGTGACGACTGACATGAGCTGTGAGATGCTAGCAGAGCTGGGCCTCGAGTTTAGTGCCACTTGTGAAAGTCCCACAGAAGGTGTTGGGGACAATGATGAGGTGGAACTGATTCGTGTTTTGTCCTGATTTTGGCCTTTTGCACAACGTACTAACTGAAACCAAAGAAGATTGTGCATAACTTGCTGTGTTTAAGATCTGCAGATGTGACTTCAAGTTACAGGAAATGGCCAAATTATGCTTCTTATCTTATCTATGAAAGACTTGAGCATCAATATAAATGTATGCTGAGTTGACTCATTTGGATTGTCACCTGGTTGTGCTCGTGATCTCCACTGCAAAGAGATGGCTTTGCTCAACTGATATGAGATGCTGGGGCTGGCAGTCTGGGGTTTCTGCTTTATGCGGTGTTTATTTTGTTTCTCATCATGTGGGTGCTAAGCATGTATGTTTGTGTATGTATGTAAGTATGTATGTGCAGTATGTGCTGCCACATGTGAGAAGATGTGAGGTGTAGTCTGTGACAAAGTAGACTACTGTTGAGGGTGTGGACTTTTGTGGAGAGTGTGTAGACATAATTTGCACAAAGCCTGTTCAAATTTGCTGCTTGTGCTTACAGCTGATCTACGAGTGTTCGACTAGCGGTGTTTGCATGAACAATAAAAACCCTGGTAGTGTTCAGGATACTCAAATGTACTGAGAGCAGATAAGCTAATGTCAGGGGGTTGGGTAGCTTGAGTATTCTGATATTCTGAGGACTACTGTGGCAGGTTAATGTGTTACACTGTAAACTGTTTCTTGTACATTATGCAAGCTTTATTATGTTTTGTCAAAATTCACCCGAAATATTTATCATTTGATGTTGTGTGCGTGTGTGTGTGTGTTTGTGTGTGTACAAAACAGTAGCACACAATTTGTATAAAAGTTCATTTAGGAAGATGTATGCATTATTAATCATCGGGGTTTGATCTCAGACCGTGCACTTAGAATGAACCTTCTCCAATGCAAATCATTCGAACACTATCAAAATTGGGGATGGTTTCTGTTATTCATATAGCTTAATTTGATTCCTTTTGCAAAAGTGAGACCATCACTTTCCAGGTTTTAAATTCATATTAAATTTATTATGGAGCTTTGTGTAGTCATTAAGAAAAGTAAAGTAAATCTCTATTGGTTATAACTACTGGTAGTGTAATTCTACACTAGATAGATTTAAATATAGTGGAATATTTGACTTTCTCCTCTGTCTTGAGGGGTTCAAGCTTGCAAGACAGTTGTAGTTGCCACAAAGGATATTAAATAAAAAGCTCAGGCTAGGCACAAAACATACAATATCCAAACACTGGCACTGTGAGAAAATAAAGTTCCTGTAAAGAATTACCTCTATTTCTCTTTGTGTGTGAATATGTGTCTGTGAGACATTTCACTGCATGCAAGAGTCTGTAGTGCATATAAGGCAGCTCGTAGTAACAAAAGGCATTGTTGCTGTCACTGAACAGGTTCCTCGTTACTAAACTGATTAGAACTGAAATGAAAGCATATAAACTCAACCAGTGGAAAAAAAAAAAACCTTACCACATGTGTCCTCAAATACAACTACAGTAAGTGAACACTCACTCTGGCCTCATAAGTGATGTGTGACCTCTGTCTGAGTTATCTTTACCCTGCATAAAACAAAGAATGTGGTATTACTGTGGCTCATTTTGGACTTTGAGCAAATCCATTATATGTGAGATTAGATATTTGTTCTCCAGTTACCAGGGCTCTCAAGTTTTGAATGCAGGCAAGAGTGACTTTCCCCCCCCCCAATAGACC
>JAPZDY010000004.1:3722750-3743715 GCA_029783645.1 Ctenochaetus hawaiiensis | reverse complement strand
AAGTGTGGCGGGAGTGCGTGACAAAAGACCAAAAAGCGTGACTGTCACGCTCAATGCGTGAGACTTGAGAGCCCTGCTCAGTTACTTTGTTACTTAAGCTAATCTGTAATAGAAAGAAAATATAGCTGGTAGATTAGTACATACCTAAAACATACAGGCTTTAAAAGGCTGATCAATGCATTTAAGTACTGCTGCTTCACAGCACAAAGAGAGGCTGGCGGCCAGAGAGACAAAGATACATGTTTACATCAGTTTATTTGACAGTTGCTACTGCCCTCGCACAAATCTGTACCTTTGACCTTCACGTGTTGATAGTTATTGATTATAACCTCTTACAAAAGTGGAACCAGTGGTTTTATTTGACATACGTTGGCATTGACCCCGCAACAGTCAGAGGACTGACTCAGGCATAGTAAAGTAAATATTATTCAGTTATGAGATCAATATCAGATACAGAAAGATCTTTTGATGTAAAACAACACTAACAGTCTGTGGTCAAACTAGCAATCAAAACATTGCTGCTCGCACAGATTAGTTAAATGCTATCACCCGTATGGTAATCATTGTCAATGCTAACATGCTCATGTTTAGCTTGTATAATGCCTACCATGTTCACATCTTAGTCTACTCGGTTAGCATGCTAACACTTGCTAATTACTACTAAGGACAAACTATAGCTGAGGTGCATGAGAATGTAACAAGATTTTAGGTTTTCACATCACATAAATCAAATTTTTGGGGCTATTAATGAGTGGATCTGATGACTGTGCTAGAGGAAAAGTTAAGTGATCATCATAGTTACCACAATTCTAAGAGGAACATGAATGTTCATACCAAACTTCACAACAGTAAATACAATAAATTGCATAACATTTCTCTCAAAAATGATCAAACATGTCAGCCAAATAGTGATGGAAGAGGGAAGCACATGTTAATGTCTTTGTGTAAGTTCATTGTGTGGGTGGTGAGATATTTCACAAAATAAGTGAAACTCTGAGCTGCTGGTGGCATTAGATAAAATTTGAGTGGATGGCCAAAGTTAGTCTTCAGTAAGGCTTCATCCTACAAGCACTTACAACATCTGTACCAAACCAAATGTTGGTGCATCCAATAGTTGCAGTAATGAATCAACTGACCAACCTGAGAGCCAGCTGCAAGGATGGGTTGCATAAAACATAGCGTCATGTAACATAAAAATGCGTATGGCTAATAGCCTGGATTGACAGTTGCACAGCTGCTCTACAACAGCATTTTTTTTTTTAAAAAGTGATAAGTTGCAGTTCATTTGTAAAAGGTTTTATTGCCAACTACTGTTGAGTATTAATTGAGTGAATAACCAGGATTAAGAGTGACTCAAGTAAAAAGTCCAGCTGATGCCCCACTGATTTCAAGATGAATACATCGTAAACATTCAGTATCATTCAAGTAAACTCACACATGATAACCTGCTCACCACTTGAGATATTACAAGCACAGGAGGGGTAATCATCATCTCTCCTCTGTTGATTCCATGTTTAAAAGCATTAAACACCTGGAGAAATACTTCTGTCTTTTTAAAAGAAATAGGAGGAGCTGTTCTTAACTCCGCAGACATTAAATAAAGTGTGTGGGGGGGGGGAAGGGGAGTTTAAGACAACCTCTAGAAGAAGAGGCCTTTTGGTATGCAAGATAATATGGCTCACCGCTGTAGCTCGATTTGTCCACAACTTGTACATATTGCATTTATAACCCCAGTCAAGTGTCTGAATTTGTTTTGGTCTACGTGCTAAGTGCATGTCGACGTTCACATGCTGTTTGTCTCTCTGTCTCATTCTCTCTCCCTCTCTCTGTATTGCTGCCTCTCTCTTTCTCTCTCTCTCTGTTTGATTTGGGGGAAGTGCTTCATCAACCCCACAGGCTTTAAAAACAACCAGGGTTTACTGTCTGTTTATGTGGATCACAGGACAGAGAGAGGACAGAGGTAAGGCTTTCTCTTAAGACTCAAACTGGATTTTACTTTAAATTATTTTGATAAATCTTTATTTTGAAAACTAAATGAAATATGTGCCTGACTAGATTTTTTGGGGTCTTTTTCAAAGTCATAAAGTTTGAATCAGAGGGATACTTTTTTTTTTCTCAAACTACTCTTGTTTTGAATAGTTAATTTTAAGGTTAATTAATGCACTTTGAGCAATTAATATCTAAATTCAACGGATAAACACTATTTATTTATTGGACACACAAATGCATTTTCTTATAAAACTGAGGTTGTGAGGTTGTATTCCAAAGATCTGCTTGCAGATCAAGAAAAAAATTGCAGTTTTATGACTAAACTCTAAGTAATTTTTTAAATCCACCAACAAAAGATGTGCATTCATCTGTTTGTATGGTCAGTAAGTTTTTTGGATGTCACTGAGGCTGTAAATATCTCTGCCCCAGCCTCTCTTTGTCTGTCTGGCCGCCAGCCTCTCTTTGCCTCCAACATTCTTCTGTCTGTTGGCAGTTTTCACCATAACAAAATCTTTTTGCAGATTATCTCCACATGTGATGAGAGAGACAATGAGGGTTTACTCTCTTAATTATATGGGGATCAGACTGACTGGCCAGTTGGTAAGAACAGGGGAAACCAGCCAAAGACTGAATTTGCTCATGGTGAACTGAATCTTGCACGTGGCATATTGAAGTCTGCAGGCTGCATCCATGTCATCATGACTGCAATTATATACAGTGTGGAGGATTTGGCACAAGTTTTTTTTATATATCTGACCCCATAATTTATCTCTTAATCCCTGTTTCAAATTGTTGTAAATTAGAGGCATCTCTCAAAATTAGGGAACGGTCAGTTGACGTTAAAAAAGGTTAATGTAGCACCTGCATGACAATGTGCAAAGTGCATTTTGGTCAAGATAACATGGATATGCACATCTTTCTTGTCAGGTAGATACAGTCCAGCCAGCCAGAGAGGGACAATGCACTCTCTCTCGTCGCTGTGGCTGTATGCAGCCCTGCCAGGTCTGCTGTGGGCCTCACATGTCACCCTGGTGGTGGAGGGGGACAAGGATGCATCTAGGATCTGTAAACCTGCCCCCCACTGGAACATAAATGGAAGTGCACCCATGCAAGACCTGCTGGGAAATGTGGTTGTGGTGGCGCTACTGAAGGCTAGCTGACAGTTCTGTCTCACTCAGGCCTCCAGGTAAGAGCGCAGACTTCATGGAGGGATGTAGTTTAAAATGTATATATTAATTATGTAAACACTGTAGAAATCATCTGAGGCCAGATTAAATTAGTAAAAAAAAAAAAAATATTATGATTTATAAAATTCTTTAGTGTGAAGAAACCTTCACACATACTGTAAAGACATAAAGATTTGGCCAGGGTTCATTTGATTAGTCCTTTTTCACTGCAGACATTTAAACATGTCACACAGTTAGAAAACATATGTATACATCCCAACAAAGAAATGAGTTTCAGTTTTCAGGTCCTGGCATTGAACATGGTGACTCATGGCTTAATAAGACATCCAGTCATCAGACCTTTTGCAAATTACATATTTCATTTTATTTGAACAAATTTAAAGTGAAAACATGATCATTTAGTATACTACCAAACTTTGGAATAAGCACACGTACTGTATTGTGACCTTGTGTGAACTTGTTTTTGTGTTAGAGGGCTGTGTGGAGAAAGCCTTTTAAGAAAATTACACCAAATTAGTCAAATCAACAGATTCTTTTTTTCATATTAAGTTGAAGGCATTTGCTGTTAGAAATCATATACAGACAAAAAAATCACAATGTGGCAGCTTGTATGTGATCGGGTCCACCCACTGATGAAACTTGATTTTATAGAAATACACATTATAAGCACATTATAGGTGTTGATGATGATTCCTAAGAGGAGCGATGTTGAGTTGGTGTCTATCTGTCCTTCTGCAGAATTGGACGCCTGCGTGCCAAGCTGAACCGCAGCAACATGACAGAGGTGTCATTTATGATAGTAAATGAGAAAGAGGCTTTGTCCAGAGCCATGTACTGGGAGCTGCAGAGAAGAGCGCCCCCTGGTGTTCCTGTATACCAGCAGACTCCCTTTCAGGATGATGTGTGGGAAGCTCTGGATGGTGACAAAGATGACTTCCTGGTCTATGATAGGTCAGGCAAGCCACCTCATTCAGACATGTCAATCAAGTGTAGATTCGCTCTTTTTCATGTCAAAACCCAACTGAGTGCAACAAAGAATGCATAATATTTTCATACTAGTCCGAGCATCCTCAGCTCGCCAGAGTTTACCGTCTCATGTCCTCATTTTGACTTGCTATGTGTTTATACATATTTCTAACAAGCACCTTCTAGATGAGAGATTTTAGCAGCACAGTAATGAATTATCTCACTTTGTAAGTATATTAATTTGAAGTAACACACACAACATGAGATACAAAAAAGAAAGTGCTTTAAAGGGCCCAACATGGTATTTGACATTGACTGTGTTTTCTCTGGCTCTTAGAATCAAAAACTACAAATTGTTTTTAAGCATCATATTGTGAAAAAAGAAAGGATTTAATAGCACTGAAGTGATTTCAACCACATTTTAAATTCTCTCCTTTTCCTTTTTTTTCACCAGGTGTGGCCTGCTCACCTTCCATATAGTGCTACCCTACAGTTTCCTGCATTACCCCTACATAGAGGCTGCAATCAGAGCCACTTATAATAAAAACATCTGCAACTGCTCTGTGAGTAATCACAACACTCATACACATACACAAGAGGTTGTGCAAAGTATGGAAGACTGCTTTGATAGAGTTTTCTGTGTTTGGCATAAGTAACTAAATTAAACTTACAAATAAAACAAAATATGTCCTTAAGTAAAAGCTGTTCTCATCATTTTTTTTAACAAAAGACCAAATGACAAATTTCAGCTAAATTATTAAGCAACTATGACAGATCATTAATACTTGTGAGAGAAACTTGATGAAATAATATTGTGTAAATGTTGTGTTTTATCTTGTTCTGCTGCCCCAAATTGACTATTTAAATGCATGTCATTAACATGTATTTAACATGTTTTATCTCTCTCAGGCTAATTCTACCCTTTTAAGTGAAAGGAACAGCACAACACAGAATGAGAAAGCACAGATTAACGTCAGCCAGACAACTCCAATACCCACGATTCAAACAGACCATCACCATGGTCATCATCATCACCATCACCATCATCCTCATCTTCATCATTCTCATCACCACCACCATCACAACAGTAACCAGAGTCAGTCCCAATATCAGCATAAAACAAGTCAGAATCAAACTCACAATCTGCATCACCATCACCACCACCCTCAGCATCATCACCCTCATCATCGTCATCATCATCAGCAGACTGGAAACCACAGTCATCCTGATGCAACTGAAACTGATAATTAGTTTTATAATTAGTATGAACTACTAGTGTTTTACTTGTTCGTTCTTTTTTGCCTGGTTAGGATGGATTTACTCGATGAAATGGTTTGTTTTTTTGTTTTTTTTTTGATGGCAGAACACAGAGCAGAAAAATCTGTTTAGTCAGTAATCAGATTGTGGTTTCTCTGTTAGCATCTCCAACACCTCACTCGTCTGTGTGGAAGCAGCCAGTCTTATCCCGTCTTCTCCTATTTATGAAGTCTATGGTGTAAAACCTGCCTACAGGGGGCCATAGATGGATGTGTGTGGAGGGACTGGATGAACTGATGATGGAGTCAGAGGATGTGGATGCTGCCGAGCAAAACCTCAGTCAGATTACTGTCCAATCGTTTTCTGCTGCTGTTAATTCTGGCTCATGCAGGATCTGAGAGTGATTCACCAAGCTGCTACATTAGAAACATGTAACAAGAGCTTCAAGGGTTTCAACTGCTGTCCTTTATTCAGATAAATGAATGAATGAAATTAGTATATTGTACTAATCCAACTAAAAGTGGATCATTAGATATAATAAATAATGCCAGCAAACAGTATTTTTTTACTAGTACTTGTAGTAAAGTATGATATACAGTATTACTATATTACATATTTTTCATTTAATCAACTTTCATATTTGCTGTAGATTCAAACTTTTGTAGCTTTACTTTTCTAATTAATGGATTTTTCAAATGTAGGATGAACCTTAAGTTTTTGTCTTCAAATAAAAAGTGGATTTGAAAGTATTTGTTTCTAGGTTTCTTTGTAACTTGTATGGTATGCTATCTGCACTGTTCACAAGGGCATGATGGGAGTTTATTTTGTCCTATTTTAGCTGAAAGAGAGTATTCTCAGAGGTAGTTGAGAAAACTGATACCACTCTCATATATGTACGCTGAATATGAAGTTAGCCAGCAGCCTTTTAGCATAGCGTAGCAATAAGAGTTGAAACAGAAGCAATGAGCCAGCTCAATCTATTTTATGACAAATTCAGCATCTATGAAGCTTACTAATGAACGGGTTATATCTTGTGTTCTTAACTCAAAAACTCACAAAAGTAACCAAAGTGTAAAAGAGACAAGTTGTGGTTTTATGGGGGATTATATATTGAAAATATTGATGGAGTTGGGGCAGTAACTTCCTGAAGTCTCCACTTTTTGCCTACCTCATGCTAATGACATCTTAACAAACTGACTGCACAGAAATAGGAGCTTGTGCACAATGCCCCATAAAACCCCAACCTGTCATTTTTACACTTGTATTTGTGAGCATTTAACAAACTGCATACAGTATACTGTGTATGCATAGTGAACTGCTTTTTCAGGCTTTACGCTAAGGAAACTGTCTGTTGACTGTCATTTTATACTTATACAGAAGCATGGAAGTAGAATGTTGTCTGTCCTCTCATCCCCTAATAAAGTGAATGAGCATATTTTCAAAAATGTCCCTTAAAGACTGATAAACACACAACAAAAACCCCCACCAGTTTTCATCCAGTGTGAAAGGTCAGATCCTCAACTCATCAAACAAAGAAACGGAGAGAACGCCAAACTGAACTTAACACTTTAATAAAGTGATTCAGAATTGTTTGTATGAACATTCGAGCTGCTGACATGATCTGTCTTACAGTTACCAACCTGCGCGACTCTGAATGAACTAGACCTGTGATGGATTGGATTTACCTGACAGATACTTGACCTGCAAAGCTAGAATGAAGGAAACACACTGCCATATGTCATGCTGGATCAACATACTGACACACACACATTTACACAGAGAGGAGAGGCGGATTACCTCAGTGCTGTTTAACACATGGCTGAGATGCAGCATGCTTTGAATGAGGATCGCTGAGGAGAAGAATCATAACGACCAGAATGAAGGTAAGGTCACTTCCTTACAGCTGTCCTGTCCTTTAAAACAAGAAAATTGAACAAGACATATTTGAGCATATGTTGATTCTTGCAATTCTTAACAGTCAAACATAAATTATGCAATTAAAACTTTATTGTTTTTCATACTTATGCTCCAATACTCCATTAAATTACTTGCGTGTATGAATCTCTGAAAGCAGACTGATGGAGCAGCATGTCAGCTTTGTATGCTGTGATTCTTGCATTGTGTTGCACATTGCTGCAGGTTCTTCAGATTTCCAGTGAGCTGCTCTGTAGGTCTTTAACTTGCTCTATTAACCGCAGCAGATTATAGAAGCCTGGCTCTCTTGGGGATTTTCCTCTTTAAATCCCGGTTAGGAGGCTCCTAAAGAGGCTAAACTTCACTGCTCACACAGCCTGCTGCCTCTCTATACTGTAATTATTGCTTATGTATAGCTGCAAAGTGATTAACACTTGGAAATAAAATTATAAATGAATGCATCCTATTTTATGACACCATATGTAAAAGGTAATATGTAACACCAATTTCTGTGCAGTTCTTGTATCCAGGTCAATTATCACTGTGTATTATAGCTACAGGATTTAAACCATGCTATGAAAGTACAGGAGTGTACAACAGCTTAATGAATGCTGACTGAAAGACATACAACTGTTTCCATACGGGGAGTTGAACCTGGACAGCCTGATTGAAACAAACAGACCCAGTGGGACATGTACTATATTTCATTAACACTAAACTATTGTGGTCAGTCAATTGAGATTGGGTCGAATGATTTGAGGCAGATTTCCCCACAATTTTTAGCCACACTCAAACTCTCGTGACAGTTTTGAGGAATTTTGCTGTAACTGGTGCTAAAATGTGACGTATAGCACCTTTAATTAAAACTGTTTTGCCTATATATCAGTTTCCTTCAAATTCAAAGACGTGTGGTCAGTCAGTTCAAATAAAGCCTTCATCTAGTGTAATTTGCAAGTAGTTTTAAATTCAGTTAAGTGCAGGATAATTACAAATGCTTACCTGTTTTCTCTTGTAATTAGACTGTCATTAAGATTTTTCATTTACACACTAAATGTCATGATTAAATAAAAAAAAGATGGACTAAAAAGAAAAACACGGAACACAGACTCAAGGAATATCAAAGCAAAGGCACGCTTAAATAAAAAGCTGCATGCAAAACAACAAACACAGAAGCAAAAGGCAGAATGATAAAGTTCAAAAAAACAAAGAAAATACAAATACTGAAACAAAACAACAAATCAGGAAGCACGAGGTGAACAGGTATGATGGAGACTGGGACATAGAACCAGGCAGCAGCAGCAGCAGAATCAGGGAACAAAGAGAGAGACAGGAAACAAACAAACAAAGAATGATCACAGAGAAGAAAATTCAGAATTTTTTTTTT
Organism: Ctenochaetus hawaiiensis; assembly: GCA_029783645.1. Taxonomy (NCBI): domain Eukaryota; kingdom Metazoa; phylum Chordata; class Actinopteri; order Acanthuriformes; family Acanthuridae; genus Ctenochaetus; species Ctenochaetus hawaiiensis. The sequence goes on along the minus strand of JAPZDY010000004.1, from coordinate 3,735,018 downwards.
CTCGTGGACCACCACCACAGGGGGGAGCTCAAGTCCTGACAAAGCACATCAATGCGTGTGCAAACTCAGCACTGTCTCAAATACTGTGCTATATTATTGCAAAGTCAGGTGGTAGTGTAAATCACTGAAGCTGTTTTATACAGTTTTAATTTTTAACACTAGATGGCAGCATTGTCATGTGTTACTCATACAAACACATCACCCTGTCATCCACATTCATCAAGAGGATTATTAGTTATTATCCATTATCAGAGGTACCTTTGGATTAGTTAAGAAAATCCTTGAATTTAATCCAGATTATCTTTGTCTGCATTAATCAAATTTGCAAGAGAGTGGTCCTTTTTACATAGTTATTTCAAAGGAGAATGTCATTAATGCACATTTAAAAAAATCCAGTAAGCTGCAAGTAATGAGTTTAAACTAATTAAATAATGACCCCCTGCTTATGACAAATTAGGAAATAGAGTTTTACATCCAGTAACAAATAGCTATATTCGGTGTGTGATGTATTTTTATTAACTATCACTTCCTCAAAGAGACTTTTTTTCACTCAATTACAGTCCTGATGAAAGTTGCGAGACCAATAATACAGTATAAAACAACACAACACACTACATCATGTGGATGAATTATACATTTTTCACATCTCCTTTGCAGAATGCAACATCAGGTCATTGAAAATTAGAAACAAACAATGTAGAACAACATAAAGAAGCTATCGCTGTGGATTAAAACCTTGACTCTGAAAATGTTTGGATGTTGTGTAAAACAAACAAAAGACAGTGTGATAGTTTGTCACATTCACTTGAACAAGTGCAAGAAAATGGATTTTTTTTTGTTTTACACATTAAACCTCAATGATTTTTGTAAATGTATGCTTATTCCAAAAAAGCTGGACTGTAAAAAGGATTTCAGTACTTGAGCTAAGGTACACTTTGTAGATATGTTTTTAGTAAAGTTAGTTTTCATAGTTTGCATTTTGTTGTTATTAATATTTTAACCAGTGTGACATTTTTTTGGATTTTGTCAGTGTTCATAGAAGTAGAAGCAAGCAAGAAATAATGTGAATTAAAATAATTGTTAGCAACAGTTTTTTTTAGAATATTAAAAGAACATTCAGCATTTTAATCAGCACTGGCAGAGAGGAACTAGAGGGACAGGGAATGGGGAAACTGCAGTAAGGAATAATGTGCTGTAACCACTCAGCTACCACAGTCGTCAAATAGGTTAAAATTGCACCAGGAGTGGAAGACCTCTTAAAACTATTATTTTCTCCTACAACGAATCAAGGAAATTAGAGCAGAGTCTTGAAAAAAATGCTATTTTTTGTTTGCTTGTTTGTTTAAAACAAACTAGCCAATGAATGTGTCTGTTCATGTGTGTCCATCCCAGGGTTTTCAGGCTCTCACTATATGGCAGAAATTACAGCTGTTCTACCAAGGGATTCTGGAAAATGGAGGCAAGTCTTTGCCATTAATTTTATCAATCCAGTTCCTTACATGTGTGCATATGATATATTTTTAGACAGCTATGTCATACATTAGCACTGATCTATGCTTTACCTCCCTTTTTCCTGTTTAGACAAGAGAACGGACAACTGGCCGCTGGTTTACTCTCCCGTGCCAATCGGCTGTATCTTTCTCTTCTACCTGCTCATTATATGGGTGGGACCAAAACTGATGGCCAAAAGACAGCCAGTGAACCTTAAACCTGTCCTGATCGTTTACAACTTTGCCATGGTCTGCCTGTCTGCATACATGTTCTATGAGGTACTGCTTCACTGTATGTGGGGAATGTGGAAGGGATGTTATGCAGGATAGCTAGAAGGGGGGAAGACTTGGCAGCTTAAATGAGGTTGGTATGGGATCACTTATGGGATAGGGCTCTCTACTGTTTGCATGTCATCCAGTGACATCCAAACAGCTGTAAAATGGAAAAAAAAATATCTGGATCCTCAAAACTTGAATCACTCAAGCTGGAATTAAGTTTGAGAAGCTGTAAAATATGGAACACAAACGAAGTGCACAAAGTCTGCAGAGCTCAAATCTTGCCATTTTCCTTTAAGCTGCTTTTTTTTTAAACAACAATGGATTAAATGACTTTGTGTAATGTGAAATGGGTTACTTATAGCAGCAAACCCAGTGAGAGTTCTGGGTCGCAAACCAAAGCAATATGCTGAGAGTAACTATAAAGGTCTGCAGAGCTGAGGCGGATTGTGGAGTTTGGTGATTGATCTTTTGGCACATTGGTTTGTGACCCAGAATTCAGATGTTTAGCTCTGCCAAACTTTTTACCTCTGCTGAACAGTTAAGGTGCTCTCTTAGTTTTATTTAAAGTTGCTGCACCCAGGTCTCTCCACCGATATGCTATAATAATCTACACTACCTGCTAGGTGAGGCAAAGTCAGCATGTAACATAGATAATTAAAGCTAAAAGGAAATCAGTTATGCAGGTTTAATTGGACAAAACTGCTCTGTAGCTGTGATGTTAGACAAATTTAATCTCAGTTGATACCAATAATACCTCTGTCCTCTGTCCATTGTGGACAGTGAGATGGGAAGTGATTTCACTAAATCACAGCAAATTTGGGTGGGACAAAATGGAATGAAAGGTCCCTGTGGTGACTGAGAGAAACCAAAGCACAGTTAAAAGCAGCGTTTGTCTTTCCAGTTCACAGCCTCGTCCTGGTTGGCCAGATACAGTCTGCTGTGCCAGCCGGTCGACTACAGCGGCAGCCCACTGGCCATGAGGGTAAATCTTTTTGACTACACTGTACTTTCTGCTTTAAATTCTATATAAAGATCCACTCTGGAATTTGTTTGTCCATGTGTTCTGCACAAGTCGCTCGCAAAATGTCTCTGTGTTAAAATAACAGTTTAAATATGGCTTATTCTCCTCGAAAAAACTGCAAGCCAAATTATTTTCAGTACAAAGAGTAAAAAAAGAGAATAATACATTTTTCTGTTGCACAGATGGCCAGAGTGTGCTGGTGGTTCTACTTCTCCAAAGTTATAGAGCTCAGTGACACTGTGAGTACAAAAAGGAGAGAAGAAAAAGTTGTTTTCAGCTGTAAGAGTTGCATTTGTTACTCACAAAGTAGGATTTCTACAGCAGCTCCCAGAAAAAAAGGACAGCATGACCTGCACTGCTTCCATATATTAAAAAAATCGTGTGGTTGCAGGATCTCATTGTATCCCTGTCTTGGTGTGTGTGTGTGTGTGTGTGTGTGTGTGTGTGTGTGTTTGTTTGGTTCAGATATTTTTCATCCTTAGAAAGAAGAACAGTCAGCTGACCTTCCTCCATGTCTACCATCATGCCACCATGATCTTTAACTGGTGGGCTGGGGTGAAATACGTGGCTGGTGGCCAGTGTGAGTACACATCAAACCACCCTGAACACACACAGACACATACAGTAAGTTCAAACACACACTTTGCGATACTCATTTTGTGTATCTGTCCATAGCTTTCCTGATTGGTCTCATCAACTCCCTGGTCCATGTGGTGATGTATCTGTACTACGGCCTGGCTGCTCTGGGACCAGGCATGTCCAAATACCTGTGGTGGAAACGCTACCTCACCTCCCTGCAGCTGGTGTGTGTGTGTGTGTGTGTGTGTGTGTGTGTTTGTATACAATGACATCCATTTCTCCATCTACTTGGCCTTTGCTTTCATTTCCTTCTTTCTCTCTTTTAATTTCAGGATGTTTTGGAATGACTTTGTAACATTAACCCTTTAACATCCACCTTTTCGGGCCTATTTGAAATAGCTAAATGAAAAAACTTTTAATAGGAAACTATTTAGCCAAAGTAATATGCGCTAATATGTGTATTACTGATCAGACACATTGATAAATGTCAACCATATACAAAAAAAGTCAAATTTTTAACACTTAAATTTCAATCATTTGTGCTTTGTCAGTAGCTTCAGCGGATCACCGGTGAGCCAGTGGATCTGAAGTTTAATGTGGCAACATGCATCTTGGATTATCATTGGTTCTTTTATATGTTTTAGTTCAATTTATTTTGATCATTTTGGATGGTTGTTACAGGTGAAACAGAGAAGGACTCAAAGGCAAAACACCAACTAAGAGACAAACCACTTAAAGCAAGCTGTATTGAAAAGATGGTGATTACAAATCCAAAATAAAGGGAGCAAATTGCTGAATAGAGAAATCCAAAAACTAAGAAATAACTAAAGCAAAAACAGACAACAAACAAGGAGGCATGAGGTGAACAGACAGGGTGGAGACAAGGACAATGAACCAGGAAGTGAACACACGATCATAAAATGAAGACAAGCCCAAGCAACAACAACCAAAAACTGACAAAGACAAAGGAGACACAGAGATTATATACACACTGGGAGCAATGAGACACAGGTGGGGCAATTAACACAGGTGAAACACATCAGGGCAGGACAGGTAATCACAAATATAGGGAACCTTGACAGGACATGGTCAAATGGAAAACACAAGACAGAGGGTTAACAAAATAAAAGAGGAAGCAACTGATGTAAAGCTACAAATCGGCACATGAAAAAATGTTTTTCCTTGAATCAAGATCTCTGACTGCTTTCTTATTTAAAGTTGCATAGTAGCTTTAGCAAAGGGTTTTTTCTGACTCTGAAATGATAGTGTTGCTAGTATTGAGGTACTTTCTAGGACTGTTTGATTGGTCCTGCATGGCAAACAGCCTTATCTGAAAATGTTCTCAGGGCTTGGAGAGCTCATCCTTGACAAGCTTAACCTTCTGTCTGTCATTGTTCTGACCAGCTGTTGACAAAACTAGATGGATTAGCAGCACTGATGCTCTGCAGCTAACTACTGGACCATCTGCTTTATACTTGTAGCTTTATGAGAAAACAATGCATCCTATAGGCTTTTTTCTGTCAATATGGCTGCAGCATATATAGGTCAGTATGGTGACTGACTGCCATTATGTAACCATAATTGCACTGACCTTAGACACAACCCCAAAGCTTTCATTAACAGTTGGCTTTACAATTTGGTGAGAACTGAAGCTGAGATCTTAATTGTGTTGATTGGGGAGATTGGAGATTATATATCTGTGTGTGTATGTGTGTGTGTGTGTGTGGTTGGGGGGGGGTTCTTTTGTACTTTTTGGAGTTAATCGTTACATAAATTGAAAGGGGGAGGTGTATGTGAAGTGGGAGATGCATCCATTATGTTCATTCACACACATATAATCCCTGCCTGGGCCTTGAATACTATAGCGACTCTATAGAACATATGGGGATCGACCAGTCTACAGTATATGTGACAAGTCTTGCTTTTCTTCAACTGATTAAGTCAAGTTATTTTGTTTTTGTTTATTTTATTCTTTTCTAATCAATCTTTAAATTAATTTACAATATTGGCTTGCCCTCCTAGTAGTGTTGTGCTGGTCAGTTGGATGTCATCCAAATCCATCAAACCATGTAACATCCCTTGTAGCTGAAAAATAAAGCCAGTGTTGAAGTGCCAAATGTGCTGCCTCTGAAATGATCACTATAATAAATACAGGCTGACCCCAAAAGTGAGTCGATTTTCATAAACAGCATTAAAATGCACAATTAATGGCATAAAAATAAACATGTTTATAGCCTTGTTTTGGTCTCTAAAGCTATTTTTCCTGTTAGCACAGCACAGTATGGGGATGAATTTGTCTAAAACTTACTTGTTTAAATTCTAGTAAGGTTTAGGGCTATAGATAATTGTGCAGCTGCTTTGAGTGACAGTTAAGCACCAGCTATCTGCTACCTGGTGTTACCCCACACTATTCAAGTCACATAACTTGACCGCTAACTGTGTTCTTTATTGGTGCCTTTTGACCCTTAGAGAATTTTTCAATCAAATATTGGACAGTACGGCTCACTGTACAACTGATTGTACTACACAACATACAAGATATCCGTGCTCCACCTATGCTCCACCTCTTGGTTTTAGCCTTAAATGAGGTTCTGTCTGACAATAGCTGATACCATCACATAAAGCTCTACTTAAACTTGACATCACTGAGACAACATCCATGTTTGTATTGTCTAACCTGGACAAGTACCCAGCATAGAATTTTGTCAGTAGATTTGTATTTGACTGTTTAAGGCAAGATTCAACTTTTTGTTCCGATCTTTTTCAGATCAGCCTACATGACTCATGTTTTACAGTTAATATTCTCATTTTCATGCCTTTCTTAGTCATCTGTGATATGAATACATCAGACTGTAACACAGTAGGACAGGTAAAAATATGTGTTCTGCTCATAGTTCAGTTATGAATTACAAATGTTTGACGGAGGGTCTCTGCCAGGCAGCTTACAGAGCTGTCAGTCGCAGTGAAAGTCTATAAAGGAGGCTGTACCACCTGATTCAAAAGTTATTTAGTCAGCTTCACTGACAAGCAGCTGACAGACTGCACTCTGCCCTCCATTCCTGTCAACCTTCTCCACTTCCATCACTGTCAAGTTTTGGTTTTCTGTCATGTTGGTTTCTTCAAAATAAGTCCAACAACTGCTGCAAGTATGTTATTATGATTTTTACAGAGCATCATTGAACAGCACCAACAGCAGCTCTGTTGTTCGAGGTCAAGGGCACTGACAGAAGATTCAACCTGTACATGTTTTGTTTTGTGGTGTGGAAACCAGAACATCTGCAGGATGCTTCTAATTAGAAAGCAACAGTGATTACAACAGAGCGTAGATCATTAGAACATTAAAATTTCAATGTGATGTCATGAGTTCATAAATTACTAAAATAGAGATGTCTTGATGATTTATTTTTTTCATTATGAAGTATTACTGCAGTCAGTCATCACACAGGTAATAACCAGCACAGAAACCTAGATTGGAAGAAGATTTTTGTTTTTTGTTGGACTGTTTTCAGTTTAACTGTGCTATGATCGGACACATTTTGCTACTTCTGAGAAAAAAAAAAGTTTAAAAAGAAAATGTAAATTTTGTTATGGACTGAGTGTGAGTCCAGTTTCTTTATCATTAATATTAAGAATTTGATTTTCATGTCTTTCCACATGCTGAAGGGAAGGAGAAAGTGTTGCTCTGTCACTCAAAATGCCCTGAGAGTTTCCCATTTGGCTTTGTCTCACTATCTCACACTCTTCTCTCATCTCTCTGTTTGTCTTCTCCCTCCCAGCTCCAGTTTTTCATAGTAACAATCCACACCACCTACAACCTGTTTGCCGACTGTGACTTCCCTGACTCCATGAACATGGTCGTCCTGGCCTACTCCCTCAGCCTCATAGCTCTCTTCAGTAACTTCTACTACCACAGCTACCTCGCCAAGAAGAAGAGCAAGAAGCCATAGAGGGAGAGAGAGGAAGAAGAAAATAGCTGAGATGAAGGATTTTGAAACAGTAAGGTAGAGGAGGAGAGATTTAAAGAGATATTCAGGGATATAGAGGGTAATTGCTTCTTGTAGTACGGCACATGTAGTGTGTATGTGTATTATAACAGGTGCATCTTAACTTCATACATGTATAAAGATCATATGACAACCTTTACAATGACAATTGTTTTGTAATAAATTTAAACTTTTTCATTATTTTTTGTCTTCATGATTTCTGTTTGCCTTAAAACAAGAACAGATGTTTAGTATAATTATTTGGGTCTAATTTACTACATCCATTCATTCTTTCTGTTCATTCATCTAATACAAAGGGTCAAACACACTTCAGCACACATTAGTCTTGTTTCATCCCCCCAACTGTCAATAGATGAGAATTTCTAATCAGCATCCAGCTCTCTTTATTCTTCTCTTGCTCCCATTGGCTGGCAGTTACAGCCAATCAGCTGTTAGCTGCCATTAGCTCTGTATCCCCATCTCTCCATCTATTCACCCCCATTTTTAGATCATGGTTTCCCTGCTCAGTTTAATCCCCCTTACCAACAGGGAAACCCCAGCCCACGCCATGAACCCCCCAACTCCATCTGTCATGAGGCAGAAGGACCCCTTTCTGCTCCCCCTTGTGGACAGAAATAAAAGCATTATTAGTGCAGTAATTGAATACATCATGCCATAATCACTTATTCCTATTCTGTTCAGTGTCTGTTTTCACTTTTATTTCCAGCAGCATATTCCCTTGACTGTTCTCTCTTCCAAACGCAACAGGGGGCAGACAAACCAACAGAAAGCCACAAAAAAAAGCACCTTGAAGTGACTAAATCAAAGTTTCAAAAGGCAGCCATTTTAATACTCATGAGCACATTGCTTTTCTCGACAAGGTTTAGAAAATCACATACTTTACCTTTAAGTCCTTTGAAAAAACATAAAATGAGTCACAAAGAAGCAGAACTCAAAAAGAAAAAAATCAAAGTGGGTTGTCCGTTGGTGAAAAGGAACATGTGACAAAGTAAAAGAATCAGTTTCATACAAAAATGACCACTGAATTAAATTCTAACTTCTTTTATGCAAATACATGATACATGGACCTTTTTTCACAGTGGACCTTTAAACATTACAGCAGGAAAAACATAATTGTGACTGTTAAAATTTGTGATTACAGCTTTGCAAAAGTTCAATGTTTCTGTACACTTGCTCAAAGGCTTACAGGACAAACAAAGGTCTTATTGTTAGGTTTAAATAAGTGCACTTGAACAGAACTGCAGTAGAGAACCCACTGGCATCGAAGTAAAGCAAAAAAAATGACATAAGCAAAACAGAATTTAGACCAGGGAGTCTAATAATATAGTTTGATACATTTTCACTCTCTTCCTGAGAATCAAATGAACTTGTGTTTGGAGGAAATCAGACAAACGGTTGGACCTGGTGACAGATGGAACAAGCTTGAAAGTCTGCTCACACATGAGTCACTAAAACAGCTGGTTTCTTGGATGTATAATGCTAAAAAATTAGAATGTTGTTTAAAGCTGCATTTGCCCCTGCTGGGCATGTTCAACATCAGAAATTTAGCAGAGGTTTTATGGGAAGCAAACCAGAAATTCAGTCTAATCATCATCTAAAGAGGTTTCTGTCACACACGTACACTAATTTCAAGACAATAAGACCATGAAGAGCCAGACTATGGATCGTCTCAGGCTGTGTTTTCACAGACAACAGTGCTGTGTGAAAAAAACACACAACCTTCTCATTCCTTTGAATGAAACCACTGTGTGGTAGAGTGCAAACAAAGTGGGTTATGCCAGAAAAGCACAGAGAAAAAAAGCCCCAGCAAGGCCCTCTGTTGGCCAATTAAAAGAATGCAAGTGTGCGTTCCTGGTAGATTATTGTGCAAAACAAAATTAATACAGGCATGTGAGACACTAAAACACTACACAATGCTTCATAATTTTCCAAAAAATGACCATAGTGGCAAATTTTGGACTACTAGTGGTGCTACTGAGGCAATGTTTATATGACCAGGCTCCTAATTTTGTTTGCATTAATGTATGCATGAAGACAGACATGCATGCAACATTCATTTCTACACTGAAAGACGTTACAGAAAGATAGAAAAAAGAGACTGCAAGCAAGCAAATATGGATTTGAGAAATGCAGCTTTTTTAAATATTGGAAGAACTAGCTGTGCTGATGTTTAGTGAAGAGAGTTGGAGGTTTCAACACATTTGTTGGGCCTCAGGGATGCACACACTGCACTTTAGTGGGAAAACTACTACAGATTATGCCTACTTTCATTATTGGTAGATGAAAAGCTCTTCTGAAGGCTGTGTGATGTCTGACACTTGGCTGACATCAGACAGTAAGCATTTGGCTGGCAGTATGAGTGTGTTTGTGTGTGTGCGTGCATGCGTGCTTGTGTGTGCGTATGTGTTTGTGTGTGTGTGTGTATGTGTGTCACTGACTGTAACACAGCACCGTATGGCCAGCACTAAAATAACACAGAGCACACTTGTGTTGCATTATAAGCCATATTTTGCTGCTGGCAAGTACTTAATCTGCTCTCCATCTCAACACAAGTGCGATACAAGCACACACAAAACACACACACATTCACTCACTCACTCACACAACTGATTGCCAGAAGCCCATTTAAAGACTGATGTCCCTCAGCCTGACTGCAGGCACAGCTCCAGGCTGATTACTGCTGAGTGCTGTACAGCTCAGGTATGACTGACTTTCTGGCACACAGTCGCTTTGATCAACTTACAATTTTGCAGCCAGATGAGGAGGTTTATCTTGAGTCTGTGGTGAGTTAGGGTCCTTTTGAGATGATGCCAGGCTTGTAACAGGTGTCTTTTAAGCATTAACACTTCTCGTTTATATCTGAAACGACTGGATAATTTTTGATGAGCATGCATGTTAGTTAAGATACTTTAAACACCAGAGTAGACACAGACATGGGCAGAATAAAAAACAGAAGAGCACTTGCTGGTTGCGAATGTGCCTAAATCTGTTTCCTGAATCTTGTTTGTGTGAGTGACTTTGTGTCGGTCTCCTTGGTAACAGTGTTAGTCAGTGTTTGGGCCGCGGTCAGCTGGAGGCAGACTGTAATTAATAATCAGGTTAGAGAGAGACGATATTGAAGCGCTCTCGAAGCTGCTGCTGCTAACTTCCCAGCTAGTGAGAGGGACAGAGATACACACTCTCACACACACACACACACAACCCCAACACACACACACACACTCATAATTGCCGGTAGTGAGAGAGGTTGGGAATAAGAGGCTGATAAGTGCGCTTGAAGGTAAGCCGCTGGGTTGTTTCATACAATGAGGGTTAACAAGAGGCTGCAGCAATCTCAACGTGATGGGAGAACACTCAACCACAGACAAGCTAGTGTTAATCAGCCAACCAACCAGCTAGCAGCTCCCTGTCAAGTGTGTGTCTGTGTGTGGGTAATTAAGCATGAAACTCTAAGTAGTCGCCAATACAGACTCTTGGAGACGAGACAATCTTTCCCCCCCCTCTCGACGTTTTCAACCTCAGGTATAAATCACATCTGTTAAAAACATCTATCAGTTGCGTTGTCCTTGTATCATGTGTGTGTCCATGTGCATCTTTTTGTTTTCAGCCACAGAAGCCCCAGCTGTTGGTGACATCGTCTCCATTTATGTTCAATGGGATGATCCCAATGCCACCTGTATCTGTGTTATCACATTTATATGGGGGACTTGCCTTTTATCTTGACAAGCAGATAGCTTGATTGATGGCTCTTATTGTTTATTGAAGGTCAGACAATCACAGACAAAAATACCGAGGTGTTTCAGAGGTGCTTAGGCCCACTGGGTATTTTCTGATTTGATTCATATTTGTATGAACCTAGTTCTAATTTTCCGTTCAAGCCCAAATTGATTCCCGGCACAACTGTCACTTTTTAGCTCTAGGGACGGCAATCAGTCACTTGGTCGACACCTTTGGTCCAAACTGAAATATATCTCAGAAACAATTGGATGGATTGCCTTGACATTTTGTACAGAAATTCATGATTCCCAGATGATTAATCCTACTGGCTTAAGCGATTCCCTTCCTTTTCTTTCAAGTATTTAAATACATTCAAAATAAAAAACATTCCCATCTGCCTTAGGTATAATTTGTGCATAATGCTAATTAGCCAATTGTAGCATACTTGCTAGCATGCTTAAGTACCATGTTAAGCATGGTAAGTATTATCTAAAGATCTACATTATATCTTTGTTATTTCAAGCATGTTAGAAACCTCATATTAGCATGAAGATCAAAGCACTTCTATGCCAAAGTAGCGTGGTTGCCAGCATGGCTATAGACTCTTATTTTTTTAAATTTACACTGCTAGTGGGATTGTTCCTGGAAATACACTGTTTAAACACTGCTCACTGCATGCTGTTGCCCTCAGCAAAGAAGGCTTGTGTTTCTCTTCGCAAGTGCAAATGCAAGAAGTAACAAGTAATCCATGCTCATATTCATTACATGACTGAGAAACAATATTAGGAAGCATTTTTGGATTTGACCTTGAATAAAGGCAATGCTGTTTGCTGAAGCTGTATGTTACAACTGTCTCACAGTAACTTACAGCTTGATACTCAGGTAATTGGCAGCCGAGATGCAGCGCAGAGCGAAATCCACACTGTGCTTAAGAAAAGTTACATGAGTTGGGATCAATGACTTCGGTCCAGTTTTATATTTGTTTGAGTTTGTTTGACCTAGGGTTATCATCATAAACTGATGAAAAACTGTGAAAAAAAAGGTGGTAAAATGAAAATAAAAACAACTGAAAGAGCACTGCCTGGTAACAAAAAAGACAAAAACAAGATAAAAATGATCATAAATTAATATGGATTTTAGATGTTTAGAGATTAAGGTATCATTTGTCGTCAATTTGC
>JAPZDY010000004.1:3652924-3668516 GCA_029783645.1 Ctenochaetus hawaiiensis | reverse complement strand
CCTATACAGCTTGGAGTAAGACAACATGCATAAAGAGGATGATGTGGTCAAAATACTCATTTGCCTAATAATTCTGCACTCCCTGTATGGTCTGTCTTCAACCCTTTGCCTAGTGCACAACATAGACAGACAATATTTAATCAGCGTAATTAATTCCATGCCTGCCACACTCGAAAAGAGAAAATCGCTAAAACAAATCATCCCCACACTCTTATTTGCTCTCGGAGAGCTCGTGAAAGATGAGGCCATTAGGAAGACGCTCTGTTGTTGTATTCATCAGGAGGAAAGGCACCTGTACATATGCATGTGTGAGAGCGCATAAAGGCTGCTTATATAAAATCATTAATCAGAGGTTGTTCTTTGAGGGCTTCCTCCACCAGACAGCAAGGCAACCATCTGGACGGTGCATTTGAGACGGAAAAATCATGATGGAAGAGGGATAAAAAAGGGCTTATCAACAGATTCTTCTTTGTTTCAGTCTAGCTGCCAAGTGCTCTACACTTGTACACTTGTCAATTCAACATGGTCCACGCAGCTTCTCCTCCATGCTTGTGTGTTCAGTGTCAGTGTGTGCCATTGGGTAGAAGAACTCTCTTATCCTTTGGTTCTTTGCACTTAAGCTGTAGTGTTCTTGTTCTTTATTCTCGTTTTTCTTGCCATTAAAAACAGGGTGGCATCATGATTGCTGGGGTTATTTTAAGGAAGGGGAAGAGGAAGTGATTAGTTTTGTGGTTCCACAGACCAATGAGCAGGTTGTCTGCAAAGACAGACATGCAGTCAGCGAGGCTGCAGCCGTAATGTTTCACATTTTAAAGGGCAAGTGCCAAGCGTAGTTGGGTAAACGCAAAAGGTGGGTGCGTTTGCAATAATGTGAAGACATGCAGGATGCCTAATAGACTCACTTAGCTTCAAATAAAGAGCTTGTTTGAAAGTCCAGCAGTGTATCAGTCCCTCTCTGCTCACACAGCCAGTCTGGATTTAAGAGTGAGAAAGCTAGCAACCTCTGTCAAGCTGTTTTTTTTTTTTTTCATTCTTCATATAACTACTTCCATCAGTTAAGTGTGTGTGCAATGGAGTGCATTATCATAAATCAGTCTGAGGAAAGCTTGACCATAAGTGTTTGCTTTTATTCCCATCTGATCAGTCATTGCATCTTGTCCCAGTTTCAGCAGTGTGGTCACTCTGAACAGCATTCCCAGTCTTTCTCCATCCACATCTGTCTTTGGAAGCTCCTGCTATGCTTCTATGTGAGCTTTAACATTCATTAGCATCATTTCCAAGACTGTTTCCTGCAAGAACAGATATTGTAACCATTTTTAGAAAAAAAATGGATAAAGTTTCATACACTTGGTAAAGATATTATCAGCAATATCAATGAGCTAAATTTCATCTATTAAACAAATATCATAAGTTACTATTGGCCTTGAGGAGCTTTGCAGTCTGTAACTGTGTTACTGAAACTAAAAACCAAAACAAAAAACACTGAATTTATGAACAACTACCTGGATTATTAGTTTAAAGCAAGAAAACCTTAAAATTGGAAGTATTACCCTTCTAACACCCACTTCTTTAAAATGAATTATACCTCCTTATTGTTGTATCCTTCAGCATTTCCAGCATTGTTGAGTTTTTTTCCTGCTGTGTATTTCCCTAGTGCTTTCTGTTTAAACCGGGCCTCAGGTGTTTCAACCACATTTTTTTGCTACAATTTCCAGTGATCCCATTTCCACTCTGAACTTATTTGCAGTAGCAAGTAAGAGTGCCATTCTTTGCAGTCGGTGCTGTTTGCTTTGCTCAGTCCTTTAACAACATCCCCCCTTCTTATAGTTGTATGACAGGACATGTGCACATGGAGGATGTGTGTGTATCTTCACATGTGATGAGATAAAAACACACAGCAAACACGCTTTTACTATCCCAGTCCTGTTTTCTTCCACCTTTAGTGCTTTTACCTTGCGTAGTGGGTGTACAATTATCAGCCAAGATCAATGGTGGCCTTGTCCTTTTAGCTTTTTGAAGCTGACAGTCTGCTGTATTCTGTTACTGCACTGTTCCACACCTGTCTTTTATTGGCTTTCTGTGTGTGTCCAAGTGTGTGTTTACCTTGGTTGTTATACACATTTGGCCCCTGTCCATGTCTCAGAGAGAGGCTGGACTTGAAAGAGAAGGCTGACGCTCGCCGAACGGACTGTTATGCCCTCGTTTGATTGTAATTGCCTAACAAATGTTGAGGAGAAAGGAGAGAAACACAGAGACATGGAGGAGAAGGGGGTATTTGAAATGTAAAATAGACTCAAATCAGAAGCCCCTTTCACACATGCACTGCTACCCTCAAATTTTGTGTACATCTCCTGCACTAGTGAATTGGTTTGCCTGAACTCTACCCTGCCAGCTTCGTAGTTAACGTAATGTGTGATTCAGCCCATGTGTGAGTACAGTAGGTCATTGTCTGTGAACGTGTGAGTTGATGTTCTCATTTCTCTGCCGTACACAGACCCAAAATGCTGCAACTTTTCTTCTCCAGTGGCACCTGAAGAGCCTGCGACACCAAGCCAGTGGTCGGTCGTCAGACTGTCAGTGAGCGTCTGTCGTTCCAGTCTTCCTGGTGTTCCACACTGTCGGCTCTAGTTGGCTCTTGTCAGTGGTGTTTGGCCCAGTTCAGCATGATGAATTGATGTTGTCACCTTCAATGAGTGAAAACACTCAAGATTGGCTGCTCCCCTTCAAAAAAAGATTCAAGCCCGTTAGCTAGAATTCTGCCTCTGAATAACTAGATCGTTAAGAATGTAACCTGCTTGTTAATGGTTGAAAGTGATGTGACATACCGATGGTTTGTATATCCACATTTCTTGTTCCTCAGTTTTCTTTTCACTGGCAAATGCCAAGTACATTCACCTAATAGTCTTAAGAGAAATTTCCTTATCAGATGCAGGATGTACTTGCTAGCTGTCCACCGGCTGTGGTTTTTGTGGTGTGTTCAAGTGCAACTTTTTGGATGAAAAACAGGTGATGTGATGTGAAGGAAGTCGGCTTTCATTGCTGCTAGTTCTTTGAAGTAGCTTTGGTGTGTCACAGGGCTTGAAATGCACAGAGTGCTGCTGCTCTGTACTCTTTTCTGCTTGGTTGTATGTTGCTTTGCAGTCCTTCATTGATAATGTGGGTACATCCAGGTGCATGATCTACCCTGGCCACACCTCTCCCTTAAACCCAATGGAGTATTTCCTTTATAGAGAACATGTCTGTCATGAAAAGGCCCAAGTTGTCTGCTACATTTGCACAAGACAACAGTATGATGAGGTTGACAGCCTCATACAGCCTCACCACAAGTTCCATGATGGTGAAGGTGGAGGGGAACACTGAATTCTCTGCATTGCTTAGCTTCTCTTAACGTAATACAATCTTATAAGACAACCCACATGAGATCAAGTAAGGCATTTCCATAAAAATAAAAGCAGTGCCTGTAGCATGGAACATCATGGGAGGGGAAATCCAGGATGATTTATGTGGGTGAGAAAAGTGACAGTTTCATGTGGCAGAGGGCATTGTTTAATAAAACAAAACCTTAAATCTCCTGGGGGTAGACCTATTTCTAGAGGTTTTGACTTACATGTTTTGTTTTGTTTAATTCGGACCCTTCACCAGACACATGAAAGAGGAAGAGGTTGTTCAAAACTAGAAGCAGTTAAGCCCTCAGCACTCTTGCCAGAACAGTAATTTTTCCTAAGATTAAAACTTCTAACCTTTCTTCATTTTACTAACCCCAAATCTATTTTCCTATCTTCCTTCCTTTTTTGACTTGTTAAGGGGGAAGACAGAATTTTTTCCGTTCAACAGTGGGCTGCTATTGATTACCTGATGGTCGGATAGAACTCACTCAAGCAGAACCGTTATTCAAGGTGTGTGTCTGGATGTGTGTGTTTTCTATCCCCTTTATTATTAGCTGCAATTTTGGAGGAGCCCTGCAATTCAAGGGGTAGTTGAGTTTTTTTTTTTTAACAAAAGGTGGTATGAGAAGTAAGTTTGCAGCTTTTCAGACATAAAAGAGCAGCAGCACATGGGGCCACATCAACTCTTACCATGCAAGCAGTTGTATCAGGAGAACAGATCCAGTTATTAAATTTGTTGGGTATTTCAATAAAAATGGTGAAATTACATATATGAAACAAAATTTCTCTTTTTGTATACATTACTTTGTATTAAAAAAATATTTTAAGGTTTCTCATGTTAAATGAGAAGACTGATACCATTTTCTGAAGTCCGCAGCTTGTTAGCTTAGCCTACAATAAAGAATGAACCTTTATTCAAGCTGCACGCCTACCAGCAACTTCTAACTTTATATACAACATGTTAATGAATACGATCTGTACAGCCTGGCAGGTGACTGCAGCCACAACCTGTTAGCAATGCTTTTATTCAATTTTCAGCAAGAATCTAAATAAGCATATTTCCTTAAGTGTCATGCTAGATTTAACCATAACATTGCAAAGATCAGGGATTCTGCGAGCCAGTTGGATTAGATTTGACCCTTTACACAGCACAGGATTATTTGCTGTGGGTCTCTGGGTTAGATCTGAGTGGCAGTGGAACCAGTTTAGAGACACTGCATTGTGCATACTGTGGCCTTTTACGCATTATGGATGTACACAGCATGAACACAAAGCCCTATATTGTGTATGGTTACAAATGAAAAGGATCCACTTTAAAGAACCTTCAAGTAGTGCAATCTTTTTTGAGTTCCACATCTGCAGCATTTGAAACACAGCACTCTGCCACTTTCCCCTTAATTCCCTGCTTTGAATTAGCCTGTTCTGATCGTTTCTTGATCTCTATGCTGATGCTTTCCATCTCTCTTTTGAATGCGGTGAATTTGGTCCTTCTATTGTGTTGCCCATCTCCACTTGAAATGGGCAGTCATAGATCATAGATATCAGGCGCTGATAGTCATCACTCTTCTTTTGAATACACACATCGTTGTGTATTGGGGAGTGCCTGTATCCTATGTGCTTTTCCAATCTCAGCAGCACTCAAAGCCCCTCTCAACAACAGTGCTATTACTGCCAACAAGACAGACGAGGGCCCATAGGAGTCCATTGTGTGTGAGACATCCATTATAGTTGTATTAGAAACTATTTCCTTACATTTGGTTGACTTTGATCTGAGGAAATGGGAGTCAGCAACAATGCTGCATGTCTTTTCTTTTGCATGTGTGCAGCTTATTGTCATCACGGCTCACAGATGTGCTCTTTCCCTTCACAGCTCTGTCATGTTTCTTTCAGATGAAAACATTTTCTCTCTGCTATATTTAACATTTAACACTGATTTGTCAGTATTGACCTCTTCAAGTGATTTGATCTTTTCTGATAGCTCAGGTTTGTCTTTCCGTGGTCATCTTGTTCTTGTGTGTATGTGAACAAGGTTTTAATGGAAGCACTTAGTGCTAAATTACAAATAATTATATCACCTGGAGAGCAAGTCTTCTATTCCTGTGATCCAGACTGTCAGTGTGCATTAGTGAGTGGGCCAGGGCCCAAAAAGTCTAAACCACACCCATTTCCTTTATGCAGATGTCAGTCTCACTTTATCAAGCTGTCTCTATAGCTGTGTTTACATACAGCTGCAGCTGTTCTACAGACATTTGATATTTGAGAAAGTAATGATTACAAAATAAAACCACCTCATAGAATTGATTAATACTGAATTAAACCAATCCTGATTGTATTCATGAAACAAAAGTTTAAAAAATGACTTCACAGTGTCGATATGCCCCCCCTCACAACAATTCAAACACAATAAGCGGTCAAAATTTGGGTCAGAGCATCTAAGCTTTCTGGGGAGTCATGAAAGACAGATATTTAAGGGCACAATCCATAAACAAAATGAAGTCAACGACAAAATTTCAAACAAAATGTGCCACCTGGTAACTGATGTGCATAACTTTAACATGACAAATAAACATGACACATTGGCTTATGTTATTAAAGGATACATTTGATTACTATTACAACTATTAGCAATGGAAACGATGAACTCACCATGTTACAGCTGCAGTCATTGCTTCCAAAACACACTGACCTGAAAAATTTACTGTTGCTAGTGTGTAACATAACAGTTGCTTACGGCTCAGAGCAGACATTAAGCAACATTAGCATTCATCGGAGGCTTGTCAAGCCACATCATAAATTAAAGTCCATTATTAGCATTTCTTCTAGCTCTATGTCCTAGCTCTGTTAAATGTACTAGATAGTTCAACTTGGCGTCTTGCTGAAACACTTCTTAGGGGAAGTCGGACAGAGTGAAAGGTTTACCGTTTAAATAATGAATGCTGTGTTAATGTGAATCAACCCATTTTACCTTTCTTTCTCTCCACTCTTTTTATCTTGTCTCTTCTGGACATTATTGTGCTATATTTTTCCCAAATTTCCTTCCTCCTTTCTCTGCTTGTCCGCCTCCCTCCCTTTTCCATTTTATCTCCCTTCCTGCTAATAACAGCACTCTGCATGGGTTTCTTTAGTGGAGGGCCTGCTATGGCCCATTAGGCCGAAGCCTCACTGACAAATGAATAGTAAGGGCCCATTCAGACCAAATCAGGCGCTGCACCCAAAACGCAAGTTCTCCCATTCATTTTAATTTAAGTAGTCTGGGGGTGAGGGCTGTGGGGGGGTGTGAAAAAAAAGGCCTCCCCTTTTGCTGGAAAAGTTGAAGCAGAATCAACTTTTGAGGAACGCAACTCATCATGCTTAGGTGGCCAATCAGCTGATCAGCAGTTCAGAGCGAGCAGAGCCGAACAAGCCTGCCACGAGGGAATACAAACAGCTCATTTGCATTTGCAAATGGGCCGACACTCCTGCACCTCTCCGCAAACCAGCGGTGATCGTTGCAGTGCCTGATTTAGTCTGAATGCCGGATAAGACTGACTGCAGAGAGAGGAGGAGGAGGAGGACAGGAGGTGAGTATGAAAAAAGGGCCACGGCGGGGACGGAATAGGTGGGAAAAGACAAGAAGGCGGGGTAGAGGGAAGGAAGGAGACAGAAGAGGGGGAGAACATGGTGTTAAGAGAGGAAGGAGGGAGAGGAGGGAAGAAGATGAGAGCTGAAAGGCAAATGTAGAAGTACATAACCAACCTGTCACCTCTGGCTCTCCCTTCCCCCTTCCCCCTTCACACACACACACACACACACACACACACACATACACACACCGCAGTCACAAAAAAGCCAATGGGGAGGGAGGAACCTCATTAGGCTCTCAGCAGTCCATCACACACAAGGAGAGAGAGAGAGGGAGAGAGACCACTGAGCTCTATGGTGGGGGAGGGGAATGTCCTGAGAAAAGAAGGGAGCAGAGGGAGGAATGAAATTGAATTGATAGGAGCAGTCAAGTGCAGCAACACACACACATACACACACAGGGGACAGAAGAGGACAAGCTCCCACCATGCAACACACACACACACACAGGTCCTCTCCATACAACATGATTAATGTGGTCAATAGCCGTGAGGATCAGTCTGGTCGAGACCTCTCACCCTTTTACACACATACACACACACAAATGATTGCACATACACACACAAATGCTGCCCTCCTTCTCTTTAAGTGTCTCCATGCCCTTTTCCCATCCGTCTGTTCACACACCCTGCTCACCTCCCATCTTTTCTCGCACCCAAACAAAGATGGAGGAGACAGACACAGTGGATTTTTTTTTTTTTTTTTGTCCAACCATCCGTAAGTTTGCTAAAAGCCTTTATTCTATTCAAAAAGCCTATTATATGCAAAATTAGAAAAACAATTTGCTCAGTTTGATTTAAAAAATAGTTGTGAAGTTCACTTGATGTTCATATTTTTTCAGCACTGATTGCAAAATAAATTGCAATAAAGACATCAACCGGTCAAGGACATATTGAATTAAGATTAAAAAAAGCTTCCTTGGAGAAATTATTGTCAGTCTCTTCACATGCAGTACTCCATATATGAGGAAAGTGCTACAGTGTGGACATTGAGAATTGATACAGTAAAGATATGAATGAAAAAAACAAGTAAAAAGACAGTAGAATGCAAGTATAAAGCTGAGATAAGTGTACCATCTGCCCACTGCAACTAAGGCTACAAGTTATATTTTTATACTCAGCCAATTTATGTCTTTCTTTTTGTTTTTGCTAAGAAAATAAAGTATCACTTTTCAAAAATGTACTTACTTGGTCTCCTTCCAAAGAACAATCCCAAAACATGCCCACTGCCAAGCAATTAAGCTTGTAGGCAGCATTGTCACAATCTGGGCATGAATGATTACAGATGGAAAGTATATCATTTGATTATAGTTTCTTGAGCAGTGGAAATACTGCTGCATGGCCTGATCACTGCCCTGCTCTGTTCACGTCAGTCTGATGGCTTACAAAGTTCACATTACACTTCATGTGACATCCATCCTGCTAAGGTAGTAAATTAGACCCTAAATGAAAACTAACTTGCAGCGGTTGCCTTTGTAAAGATTAAAATATCGAGAAATGTAAGATAACTCTGGTATGTGCACTGCAGACTGTCTGGGTGCTTCACTTGCTCACATTTGAGTTCCATCTATTTTGTTTCGCCAACATCACACAGCACTTTTTAAAAAATTGATTTTTGACATTTGTGAATCAGTGCCGACTCGTCCGCATGGATGTATTTTTCCCAAACCCTGGTTAAAACCCTCTCACTAATGCAGCCGTTTGAAACATTAACTAGACAGCCTCAAGACGTTTGAACCCAAACCACTTAAACTGTCAGTTCAGATGAGGCCAGTAAACTGTCCATCACTGGAAGCATATAATTCTTTGCTAAATGTCCACTTAAAGGCGGTGAATTATTTCTTTTTCCTTTAATGCGTGCTTCTGTGTGTGTGTGTGTTTGTGTGTGTGTCTGCCTGTGTGTGTCCATCCAAGCATAGACATATATCAGTGAATACAGGGTTTCTAGTAGTTGTCATGGTATAATAGGATTAGGTGTCTTCTCTACTGCCTTACACCACAGGACGATTGTTGTGTGCGTGTGTAAGTGTGTGTGTAAATGTGTGTGTGTGTGAGTGTGTCATGGCTGTTCAGACATGGTCTTACTCACAGCAAGTAGGCTCTTGTTTTTTCAGGTAACATTTTACTCCCCTTCTGCTTTCGGTGTGTTACCATTTTAAAGTTGCTGTAACTATGTAAAACAACAACAACAACAACAACAACAACAATGCCCACACAGCAACCACACATTAAAAAGATAAGTTACTCAAACCTTGTAGCTTACAGTATGGAACCCTTTCTAACATGGCTTGTCTCCTTATATTTTGCCAAGACACTATTGATGCACTGCCCAAGACAGCTGTGATTGTTATATGGAAACCAGAGACCATGTTGCAGAATGATAACAGGTGAAGTGGGGAATTTCTCTCAAACAAAGTGTGGAGGTAGTTCTGGCTATTTTTGTTCTTTATTGTAAGTTTTTCTTCTCCCCTCCTTTTTTTGATTTGTTCAGCTTTTGACGTCACTTGATGTCTTGACCTTGACAAAGACTGTCTGGAATGCAAAAATGATACAACATCATTTCTGAAAGTCTCCTCCCCTTTGCCCTTCCTCTCTTTAACTTATGTTCCTCTCTTTAACACACACACAGTCAGGCACATGCACACGCACACACAGACACCCAAACACATGATCTGTATGTTCCTTTTTTTTATTTTAAAGTCTAATTTTCACCTAGTTAAAATTTGCCTCAAAAAAGGAGCATGTGGCACGCTAAGCACTTTTTCTGCCATGGCAGCAGAAAGGATATCTTTGTGTGTGTATATACAATACAGTGTGTGTGTGTGTGTGTGTGTGTGTGTGTGTGTGTGTGTGTGTGTGTGTGTGTGTGTGTGTGTGTAAATCAGAGTTCAAAGTGTTGTGAGTTATCAGTAGGATGAAACACCACTGCTGTAACAATGGGATTAAAGCTGCGCGTATGAAAGAAGCAATTAAATGGTATCTTATCTCATCTGTTTTAACACCAAAAAGCACTTTCATATTTTCAAGTTTTTTTTCCCTCTTCGTCTTCTCTGGAGACATCAGCAGGTTCCCAGCAGACACTGCTTATTGGTGGATTGCCAGACTGTCCTTTCATCTGATTGGTTATATCAATTTGTCAAAGGTCGATGTATTATGCAACTTCTTACTCTTTTTATTTCTTTTGTGCTCAGCTGCTGCACATAATTGGGACATTTTCTTATAAACAAATGTAAGTTTTGCTGCACCTGCATTACTGTATCATAGATGGTCTCTGTTCTTTTTTTTTCCTGGTGTTAGGGTTTACCCTTTACCCTAGTGCCAAGTCGTCCGATAGAAACAGCAACAAACCTAAGGACAGAGTGCCTTGTATGTCAAAATAAACTTGTTTTGTTGCCAGATTAAACTGATAAATTAAGTTTAAATGGTTTGCTCAGCTGGTCGGTGCACCTGCTGGTGTTACAGCATTGGTATTTATTGTTGGACAAGTTCTGATGGTGAGGTAACAAATGTGCTGATTTCATTTTAAAGCAGCATTATGCAACAGTACACGGACACTACTGCTCTCTTTGTTCACTGTTATCACTCATTCCTTCTGTCTTTTCTGCTTTTGCAATGAAAAAAGTTGCTCACTGGCATATTCACTGCCATTATCATCTTTTATCCCTTCTTTCAGAATGGTTGGGTGGAGAAGAAGACAGAGGGGAGAGAAGTAGAGATGTAGTGGTGGTGGGGTTGTGTGATTAAAGAGGGTTTGTCAGGATAATTCTCTCTGATTGGAGCCTCTGTCTCCTTTTTCTGTGGTGGTGAGCTTATATTTTCCTCTTGGCCTCTCTGTCCTCTGTTATCCCCCTCTCCAGTCTTTTCCTCCTGCCTGTGTTCATCAGTACTGAAGGATGTAGCTTTTCCAGGATGGCAGTGATGAGTTTGATGAAGGGACTGAGTGGGAGAGGGGATTTCATCCAAGCTTTTGATTCTTATGATTTAGGTTTAAGTTAGGAATAAGTTCAGGTAATGTGATTATTATTAATCAGCGAAACTCCTCTTGAATATATTACCATGTGTTTTTTGGAGAGAACCTTTCATCAGTGGAATGTGAATTTTTCATCAAGCTGAATGTGATGACTGTGCAAACTCAAGGCATTGTAGCTTCATGCATCCAGTAGCTGATTGCAGTCTGTTTTCAGCACCAGCCTTTCTGCAGTTGGAGCGTCTCAGAGGGCCACACAGATCGTTTTTCACTGACCTGACCTGGCTGCTCAGCTGCTGATGGGCTTTTGGTGAAAATCCTTACTAAATCAAATGAGTCCAGTTGTATTGCTTTTTGAATCTTTTGAGAAGATAGGCTGTTTTAAATATATGCCAGTATTTGAGCCCATTTTGCCTACGATAGTTATTTATTCACCAGTTTCTAACTACCTGTCTCCATCGCTGAACATCATTCAAATATGATCATGATCTGGCTTTTGGAATGTAAAGCAGAACAGCTGCTTTTGATGTTGTAATTTATATAGCAGGTAAATTTTTGCACCTGCTTTGTGAAAAATAGTCCGCCTGAAGGAACACTCAAGTGTTTGAAAGCAAATACTGCAATTAGGTGACAAGTAACAGAAATAACTTATCAAAAAATTTTCTCACTGGGCTAAGACAGGCATCAAGTGGAACAAGCTGAACACAAAATGAACGTGTTAATTAGTCAAATATATGAAGATGTTGGTAAGCAGTTCCTTTTTGTCACTTCTTCCAGACACAGAGCAACATTAGCATTTGTTTGCAGTCCATTTTCTGGCCAAATCTTTGTTTTTGAATCCAGTAGTCACACTTCTTTTAGCACTGTTTTGGTCTCCACCAACTCCAAAACAGTTACTTAAACACTGCTGGAAAGTCAGGTGCTAACTCTCTATGGTTTCATGACTACCAGCAGCCTCCTTACACTTTGTATTTTGGTCCATCATTACTATTAAGATATTATTATGTGCAGCTTTAAAGCAATGTGGGATTTGAGAAGAAATAGAAATCAGAATCAGATTTCTGATCCTTTTAAATGTTTGTTTTCAGTTTGTTTTAACATTCACAAACAGGATCCCTTATTTTGTGTAGTGGCTGTTCTGGATGCAGTAAGCAGACATTCAATTGGCTTTAAGGTCATGAGACAGAAAACAGCAGAGGCTCCACAGCACCAGATGCCTGTTCACATTCATGATTATTAGCTGCTTCCCTTGTTGCTGCAACGCAATCCAGATCTCATCTCATACATGCTGAACACAGCCTGTACTCACAAACATGTACCACTCCGTGGATTTAATAGCCCCAATGATGTTCACATACACACCAAACTAACAGTATTTAGCTATGCACACACACACATTGCATACACTTACTGACCCTGGCCTACATCCCTTGGGGGTGGGGTTGCCATGCTATTTAACCACTGCTTTTGTTGCAGGGGTCTATAGCCAAGCTAGGCACACCTTTTAACTTACAAAGGCCATTTCAGTTGGAAGCCAGTGGTTACTGAGGCCTGGGGCCACTGTGTGTGTGTGTGTATGTGACGCATGGTGGGAAAACGAAAAGACTATGATCAGACACCCCTCAATTGTCCCCGGGTTCCTGCTCCTTTCTTTTCTTTTTGGCCTCCTTCTCTCCACCTTTCTATTCAACCTGAACCAGACCAGTTCCAGTCAAAGACACCCTTTGGCTTTGCCTGTCCAGCTTGTTTCCCTAAAAGCCGAGGTATTCCTTTTACCTGACAAACTGAGTGAATCAACAAATAAAATTGAAAGCACCAACCCTCTATGGCGTTCTGAAATGGGGTTGCTCTGCATGCAAGTAAAACCTTTGGTAGTTTGACTCTGTGTACTGAGTCTCTGAGGTGAAACCAGGCACTAGTTTTTCGTGTGTTGCCAGGTGACTGATTAAGCTGGCTCAATAGACTGCAGCTCAATGGTAGAGAACTGGTGAGTAGAAGGCCGAGGAATGCTTTTGATATCAAATACCACAAAGTAAAGAGAGTCATTTTTCCAGAAGCCAAAAAAGGCCTAGCCAGGCTTGCCAGAACCAGCTCTTAATGCTGTTGACGCTCAGTAAAAACCTATCATGTCAGTGAGTTACATTTCCCATGAAATCAAGATATAATCAAGACAGGATAAATCCTGTAAATACTGTTAAATCAGTGGAAATCTGTAGGTGCAGCCCGCATGGCTGCACAGCTGACTGAAGTCTGACATCATCTTTTGTATGTGGAGCTGGGGATGGAAGACACCCAACCAAAAAAAAGTGAAATTATTTTTTCAGTCTGTTCTGTCCATTTTGTGTATCTGCTTGTTAAAACATAAAGCATAAATTTAGCACATTTACATGCACTTTAATGATCAGTGTGTGTGATCAGAGTGTAATGAGACTAAAGCAACACTGACTGTGGTAAGTGTTATGTATAGGCCATGGTTGGATTAGTTTCTTAAGCTCGTGATCTCCATTAACATGACCTGATTAACACACCTAGATTTTTGCACACCAAATATCTAGGTGCTTCTAAAAATTGTGTTTAACGTTTTCCACGTTTTTCCAATTTTGGAAATTTTCTTGACTAAACAAGGTAAACAAAGCTGTATGGGCTCTCTGTATGACAAATGTATGCTGTTGTACTTTCTACACTGCTTAATACTGCAAGCCCTAAACTAATAATAGCACACATTTTTTCTGACAAAACGTTTTTTTGAGATTTTAAAACTGAATTTTTTTCACATTATCGATCGGTCAGATGACAAAAATGCATTTTAAAGGGGTCACTCATGCTGATAAAATCCATAGAGAAGAGAATTTCTCTGCTGAAAGTTCAGCCCTGAAAGTTGCTTTGGTTTGTTGGTCATCATCATCATTCTATTTAACCTCTTGTCAGGCAGCAGAAATCTGTTTTTAGTGATAAATGTGATTAATCACCACATCACTAAACAGCATGAAAACCAGCAGCTAGCAAAAGCAAAAGCTAAATATTTGGTTATAGAGCTAAATGTTTCCTTCAGGAGTTGGTGCAGAACATAATTAAAGCAAACAATAAACTTAATTTGGTTAGTCAGAGTAGTCTAGTTGGAACTCGTCTGCAAACATAGCAGCAGACATCTACGTAAAAGTCATCCAGAAGTCTCTATGCCATATAACAGACATGAATATTTTATTTCTGCCTTTTGGCCTCTTTCTATCTTTGTAGTCATGTCTCCCTCTCTGTTCCCAGATGTATTGGGTCATGGCTGTCTGCAAACTTCAGGGGGAGTTTCCCATTCGTCTGTCTCTTCTCCCTCAGGTCCTCACACTGAAAGGACCTCTGCTTTTGTCATAAATACTGTGTGTGTGTGTGTGTGTGTGTATGTGTGTGTGTGTGTGTGTGTGTGCACATACAAGGACAGGCTGCTATGACATTTCTATTGAGTTCAAAGGAGAGAGAGGGAGTGTTTATGACACTAGAAAGCAGCTATAAGATCTCAGTGTCGGAGTCTGTCACTCTTTCACACACCATGAACCTGCCTCAGCCCCAAGCTTGAAAACTTAGAGCTTCACTTTGTGGTCCATCTTGCTGATCCGTCATTGTATGATATTTCATTCCTAGCTAATGATCACCGCATTGACTTGCTATCATAGAAACAAAGTCACCAGGCTTTTCTATAAAAACTACAACAGAAGATATTTGAGCTGCAAACTAGGTTTGCACGGCTGCACTTGCACACACTCAACAGGACACTGTGTATGTATTCTCGGCACAGATTTGCCGTTTGTTCCCTGTGGGTTTAAAGTGAGACCAGGCTGTTTCTTGTGTCAAAAGAAAAGGATTTTTCATTCATACAGAGGCAAGGTCGGGGAGCTGTGGTGATGCATGAACACACATTGAAGTTTTGTCAGTCACTGTGTGTTTGTTTGTGTGCATTCGTGGCTCCTCCCTAATGAATGTGCAAGAAATTAAAAAATCCATTCCATCATCAGATCTTTCTTTTAATATCAGCAGTGTTAATGGAGGACTAAAAAGTTGATTGGCCTGAAAGTCCTGAAGGGTGTTCTCTCCAGTTGGTTAATCACAAGCATACTTTCCTAAGCCTGTGTGACTTAATGTATCAGTGTGTCAAGAACTGTGTGTACTTTTGTATTCAGTTATGTTGGTTTTAAGTGTTGATGTATCTTGACATTGGGAGGTCTCCTCTGAAATTTAAATTTGTTGTATGTAAAAAAAACATGAAGCACTCAGAAAAGAACCTTGAGGTTTCAATAAAACACCAACTCAGCTAATGTGAGTTGCTACAAAATACAGGAGGGAATTAGAAGGGAACTTAGACCCAAAAACACAACTCAAGCTGTTAAAAATGCCTCATAACTGGATCATATAACAGAATAACTCATAGCCAGAGTAATTGTATTGTCAGCAATATTACAAGCTGTGTGCAACAAGTTACTCTTCCTTTACTCTTGCTTGCATGTGTTGTATTTGCCAGTGCATTACATTGCACTGCATTATGAGACTGTACTGTGGATGGCAAAAGTGGAGTCTGATTTACTTTTTTGCAGATGATACTGTGTTCTCTTACTGAGGCTGCAGGAACGCGC
>JAPZDY010000004.1:3624604-3641619 GCA_029783645.1 Ctenochaetus hawaiiensis | reverse complement strand
TGTGTGTGTGTGTGTTGGGAGGGGGGTCTTCTTAATGGGACAGCAGTAGCGTCGTAATGCATGCAAGACAAAGCTGATTTGGTGATGCATGCTTCCTTTGTGTTGGTGTTGCTTTTTTTGGAGTGGGGGGCGGGGGAAGAAGGGGGGGATTTCTGTAATACACACACACATGCACAAACACACACAATTCAATCCCCCTCTGTTTTGGGCCCCATCCCCATATGGTGGCTTGGCTTGATGAGAGCTTGATGAAGTCAACCAGAAGTCCCCCCACCCCTCTGCGAGTGTGTGTATGTGTGTAAGTGTGTGTGTGTGTGCGTGTGTGCGTGCGTGCGTGCATGTTCTGTTCAAATCTGTGATTGCTTTTCAGCTAATGGATAAATGAGAGTTTCACCCTTGCAGAGCTATTGTGCGTATCTGTGTGAGGGAGCGAAGGGGCATGTGCAGATCGTCAGCTTGTATATTTGCTTGCAAGCTGTTTTCATTATATTTCATTATTCATGTTGCATGCATGATTGTGCAAGGAGAACAGTGATCAGCTCTGTAGGGGTGGAGGCTAATCAGGGGCTGGAAAGGTTTTTTAAACTCAGACATGCAGACGGTCCAACAAAACCACAAAATGTCACGACCTTTTCAGTAGATTAAATATTTCCCAGAAAGAACTGAAGAAAATATCCACTGAAAGTAGAACAAAAAAAATCACATAAAACCTACAGCCAGTATTTATTTTCAGATTTACAGGAACCTACATCGCCAGCAGGGATTGAACTGAGTCCATGTCTGAAATTTCTGTCTCTTGTGTTTAATATGAAGTCCAGTGAGACTAGCCGTTACTATGGTAAAGGGGCAGCCAGATTAACCAGTAAACCAACACCATCTATTTTCATTTCCCTTGGAATTCTGAGAATTCAAACAGTGATTCACTTTGCCAAATCTGAACATCTAAAATTATCAAAGGTCATTATCTGGATAAGCTGCAGGGCGGAAAATATTTTTGCATGTTTTTTCAAAAAGGAAGCTAAAGTGCATCAGTATCTACCATGAAATATTGTTGACATACTGTGATTTATACCACCTTAAGTCACTGCAAATTCTAGAAAAGTTACCCAGTTATTTGCAGCACTCTTGTTCATTTTGCGTGCTGGTGCAGCATGTCTGCCTATAGATGCTCTGTGAGAGTTTTTCAGCTGATTCACTTCCTCTAAAATTCTTTGGAAAAACTTTTGTTCAGTCTTCAGACAATAATTTTGCTGCTTTCATCATACATTTGCTTTTAGCTGTACAATAAACAGAAACACTGATTAATAAAGCTGGATTTGTGTTTCAAATGTTCAGCTTTGTGCTCAATTGTGTTTGCGCACCAACTACAAATGCTCGGCTTTGTGCCTCCTTCCTCTGTGTGAGTAAACAAACAGGCGTCGGAGCGAGCTTTTTCTTTCCTTTATGTTTTTGTTGCTACCTCGCCATTTCTTGTGTTGTGTCCGCCAACTCAGAATGGAGCCATTTTGTCTCCTTCAGTTCCTGAAATGAAATATAAGCCTCTTAAATGCATACTTATCTTGCCCTGCAGACTGAGCTTGAAGAGCAAACACATGCCTGCATGCACACACACACAAACTAAAGAGGCATTGTGATGCCAGCCCTTGTTGTTCCTGAGACAGCGGCTGCATTAATGTGGCAGATGGTTGTTCTTTTGCTTTGCATGCCGCCATATTAAACAAAAACCATGGCTAAGGCCATGGCTGGTTTTAGGAAAAGGGCAAAGTGCGAGAGCCCGGAGAAAGAAGACACAAAAGAGCAGCAGAGGGAGAGAGGGAGACAACAGGCTTGGCATACGTAAACACAAGCAGGAAATCCATGTGTATAAATGTGCATATGTGTGTGCATAACCACATTAACATTGCATTGCTTACACAGATGGAAATGGACACACACACACACACACATGCATCCTCAAGACACAAAGATAACCAGAATACACACATACATTCCAGATGACTGGTTTGCTGCAGGGAAGGATCTGTAAATGCAGCAGATATCTTGTGTTTTGTGTGTGTGTTTTCATGTGTATTGGTGGTTTCACTTACCGAAGAAAAGCTTTCACATGTGCTAATGTGTGTGCATGTCTTTGGTAGGATGATGTATTGGTAATTGCAGGTTAAATTCAGCTCAGTGACCTTTTATAGCTGTTCACTCTTTTCATACACATAAACGTTGGCGTGTGCATTGTTAGTGTGTGTGTCTTTATCACATTATGGCTTTGTCTTTTTCAGCTAGGAGGAAAGGTTGTAAAATACAGACTTAGTGTTAGTTTTGCTTCTATCTTTAACCACATCACTGAAATAGATATTTGTAAAAGCTTTAAGATCTATAAATTAAATATAAATGGTAAGAAGAAGTACCATACAGTAAAAGGCTGCCCACAAAGGTTTGAAGTGATGATGATAAAAAGTCTTGCAGCATTTATCTTGATTGTAAGGTTTAAGCCAAAAATTGTACCTTTGCTACAGAAACATCAAACATGTTAACTGCCATGGCAACTAATTCCAATGCCATTTTTCTGTCAGCTGTAGAGAAGAGAGTGACGGCAGCCAAAGACAAACAAGAAGAGACATTTAACATACTTTTGTCCTTTTGTAATGGGTTCAGAATTGATATTTGACAATAATCTGACTTATCATAAGGCTCTTTAGCCTGTGTTTTTTTTCCATATTGAGTCCTATCTGCATTTCGCTTAATTAGCTGCGTGAAATGACAAAGACACACCAAATGTCATTTTAGTTTAATGGTTCACTCCTAAGTCTTGTTACAGTGCTGTGGTATCGTTTTTTTGACAGTTGGACAGGTCAGAAATATCAGTAACCTCATTAGAATTGAAAATCTTAAAAGGTAATTAGTTTATGCTGTCTGATAATTAAAACTGCAAGTGCATGATGATAATAAGCTGAGCGTATATATGTTTTTTCTCATTGCTTCCTAAGTCAAGGTCACTTGCAGCTTTTGTTTCTTGCTAATTAGCCACCCACACAATAAAATTGTGAAAATGTTAGCAGGTAGTCACTTTAACTCATTGAAAACAGTTTGTCTTTAGCATAATCCCTGGATGTGTTAGCATATTGTGACCCACAGTCACTGATTTGTACAGTGACATTTAAACAGGTGAGACGACAGTGACAACATGAAAGTGTTAAAAAAGTCAATAAGCCAACTGGTTGTCTCATGCACTCTGTCATGTGTGTTTGCTACAGAGAGGGATGCACACTGTGACTAATTGGCTAATTAGCAACTACTTTTTTTTTTTTTGCTATTAAATTAGAATGTTGCTGTTAAATGAGACTTTCAGAAGCAATTGATTAAAACGTAACTCTTTCATGGCTTTAAGTAGTAATATAACAACACCGATATATGTTGTACGTTATAGTCATATACATTAAATTCTAAGCTGTCAGTGTGTTCATACAAGCAGATACAAAGATGTGGGCTCTTTGTGGCCTCTTGCTGATTTTGCACTCTGCCTTGTGCTGTGCATTTTTAATTTACATATTCATCTTTAAGTATTGGACAACTGTGCATTCGTCTTCTGCGGGCATTGATACAGGTGCTGTTGTTTCATATGCAGTGTCCTCCAGCAGGCAGTGAGATATTTGCATGAAGTGTTCTCATTGCTTGTAGCAGGTTTTGCATCTTGGCATCTTACTCTGGTTTTCTTGAAAAAGAAAGAAAATTCTATACTTTTCGTCTGTTTGTAGTTTTATTTTAAAAGTCACCATGCAGTGCTTGCGTCGAAGACTTGAGTGTTACGTATAGATACTGTGTAGTTTTACCCACAGTAACAAAAACAAGAAGAGTGAAAACTGGTCCAAGTTTTCTAGCAGACAATAAACACAGGTTTTTATCACCTGCAGGGGATTGACATGAGTCTCTCTGTGAGTGTTTGCAGCTTCATAAATTGCTTCTGCTTGTCTCTTTGTAAGTGTGGCCAGACAAGGCCACAGCACAATAATGCCTCTACACTGCAAACAACGGGCCGGAACAAAAACCACGGCCCTCTTATCTCTAATTTAGCCTTGGGTGAACAGGGTTTACACACTGTGGAGAAAGGACAGCCTCTGTGTTTGACACACACATACCAAGGCCCTTTAACTCTGCATCACTTCAACCCAGCTTCAGCTTTGTATTCCGTATAATGTATTTCTTGTGTTTATGTGCGAGCATTTCTGCCCTCCGCGCTCTCAGGTTTTTGGTCCTGTATTCTCCTGTAGAGCTGAAAAGCAGCATTTATGGCTTTTTCTCCTCACCAAATAACCTTCATTCCAGTGTCGCACATGCTCACAATGGCTTGAATCAACCAAGCGACTCTCCATTAACAGCAGAATGTATGCAAGTCTTGAATTGGACCACTTTGCCTTTCAGGTTGTATAGCTTGCTTTCAGATTAGACTGATGAAGTTCTTGATTGATTTTCAGATGGCATCAAGCAAAGGATGCTATCTCTCCTTCCCTCCCTTCATCCATCCTTTTCTACTGTACAGAGGCTACAGCTTTTATTTTAAACAAGAGGCCTGTGTGTAAGTGTGTGTGTGAAAGGCAGAGCATACCAGCCCTTATATGTTCTTCCTCATTCTAATGATTTTGATCAGACTTTGTCCATCTCTTTATCTGTTTTTGACAAGCATTGTTGCTGAACTCGATCTTCCTTTCAGAGTAATCTGGTTTCCAGAGCTGCCCAACACCTGGGTTTCTTCTCTCTGCTTCCTCCTTTTTTTTTTTGTGTTGTGGCCCCTTGGTTAATCAGGTGAAGAACTTGAAGCTAACACGTCAGCCTTTTTGTTGTTTTTTACCCGTGTTCATTCTGTCTGATGTGCAGTTTTTCTTTTTCTCGTCGATTTTACAGTAAAACATCAACTGAAAGGGACTTGATTAAACCTCTCTCTGCCATCTTTTTTTCTCTTCCCTCCCCTTTCTCCCCTCTCCTCCCCTGTCTACCCGTTCTCTCCTCCCCTGTCGCAACAGAATGGAGAAAATCAGGGAATCAATTCAATGTAATCATGACAAATGAGTCCCGGCGGTTAGCAAGGATTTTGTGTGCGTGTGTGTGTTCGGGACAGGGCTGCTGGGAAATCACAAATGAATCAATCAGCTGTTATCGCATCAGCAAACACTGCAGGAGGTTTGGATGGCTGGATAGATGGATGGATAGATGGATGGGTGACTGCAGGGATGGATAGATGAATAGGCGAGTGGGAAGGAGAGGATTCAGTGTACTCAAAGAGTGTGTGTGCATATGCACGTCTGTTGTGCAGAGATAGATGTATGATTGAATACAGGGCCATGTGGGTGTCTGTGTGTGTGAATGAGAGCAGGCAGGGGGGTGCTGTGTAAACCTTGGAGCTGTCAGAACAGATGGGAGATGGGAAGGGCTGCAGGGCTGCGAGGGATGTGTTGGCTGCTGGAGGAGGATGAATCTTGCACGAGGCTAGTTTTGGAAAGGGGCAGTGAGATTAGAGCAGAAAAAGGGGGTTGCAGGATTGTTTGTACTTTATGAATTTCTGCTGAAGATGCAGTTTCTTGATCAGAGTAAATAGTAATGTGTCACTGATGTAGTGAGAGAGGCGTTCAGAGATAGTCAGTTTGTGGGTGGCTGAGAAGGATTAGCCAGTTTATTTGGTAAAGAAGGCGCGTGCGTTTTTTTTTTGTTTGTTTTTTCTGTTTTTTTCTTCTGCATTTCACAGAAGTTCAGAATGTAGATAACATCCTTAAAAAGTCCAAGTCATTAAATTTAGATGTATTTTGTTTTATGATAAGGTATCCGTACTCGTTTTCCCAGAGGATAAATGTTTTATATGATTACTGTTAATTTTCTTAAGGCGTTTCAGTGAGGGGGCACACTTTCACTGTAAAATTCTAAAAGAAATCCTGCTCAAATTTGAGTAAAATTTGTTGTGTATTAAATGAAACATTGTACAATAAATAAATAAACTTATCATTGTTCTATCGATAGGCAGACCATGTAATTGTGACTTCAAACACAAGCTAAGTCAAACAGAATTTTCTCAGTACATATCTGCTCTGTAGTACAGATTCCTGTCACTTATTGCCCAAAAAAAACACACAAGTAATATTGCCCACTATTAATATTGGATAAATCATTAATATTATTGAGCATATAAGCATTGAGCACATTGAAAATGCAAACAATATAAACACTTAGCATGGCTGAATTAAATAGCTCTTGTCAGTTGTGATGGACACAGACTAATTACTGCCATTGACTGTAGCTGACATCGCTGACTGTCTTGGTTTGAGTTGTAAAAGTAAAGGAGATGAGAGTTACAGCTTGAGATGTAAGAGACCAATAAACCTCAGGCATTAAAACACTGAATGAGGTGACATCTTTTGTAGAAAAATGGGTCCAGAGGTTTACTCTGGACCTGAAGAAGTGTTTTTTGGCCAAGTGTGTGTAGTGCTTTGTGTAAATGCAACTCTGTGAGGCAGGAAGATCAATGGAATCAAAGGTTGTCTCTTCCTAAACTTTAAAAATCCTCCTTAAGCGCGAGGGTTTGTCTGTCTGTCTGCAAGGCCTGTGGTTAGGCTTTGGTTGAATTAGGCTATGGTTTGTGTGTGTATGTGTGTGGGTGTGGGTGTGTGAGTGTACATGCACACTTTGGCTCACTGCCTGGCTCCATCTCCCCAGCTGATTAGGGGTTAATGGCCTATGAGCGTGGGGAGCTATCTGTCTTCTGATAGGCTAACTGGCTTCTGTGTGGGCGGAGAGTTGCCATCGAGTGACAGATGGCGTACAACAGGGTGGGAGGGAGGCAAGAGTGTGTATGTGTGTGTTTATATATACATCGGACCTGGGGAGGGGTCTGAAAATGTACAATGGTGGTCTGTCTAGTCTTCTTCACACTTCTTGTGGATTTCTCTCACACACACATTTACTACTGTGTCACAGAATCTCACCTACTTGCATGTGCATTCATAAATACACATTATACATGGTTAAGTCCAATATGAATTATTGTATATTTTGACTTAAAGTAACACAATCAAGTTTAAAAACAAATCAACGGACAAAAACTGAATTCTCTTTTTTTGAGAAAAGAGGTGTGGAAACAGCTGGGGTTCATATTTTGCCCTCATTCACTGCCCTCACCTCTATATGTAGCCTCAAATAATGTGCAGGATACACAATAATAGTGCTGTCAATAACCACAAATACACACTTTGCTCTGCTTAAATTATGTCAGTGGCAGACGGTGTGTGTGTGTGTGTGGGGGGGGAGGGGGGGGGGGTTCAGAGCAGGCATGAATACCTGCCTGTGAACAATACACACACAGGGCCTTGTCATTTTTCACAAGGATTGGGCCCAGTCATTATACTTGGCGACACTCCAGTTTACAAAAATCACACTCCTAATTCACCTTTGTTAAAAATTCATGGGTATTGCGGAACCAGTCCAGGAACTGGTACAGATCGAGGGTTGTGTGTATGTGCGTTTTTGTGAGTATGTGACAGAAAAAGGGAGATTAGTGGCGTCTGTGAATATCACTGACTAGTTTTTGTTGTTTCATCACTGTGGCATTAAGAACAAAAGCAGACAGGCTCTGAAAAGGTCGTTTTGTTCACTGTGTTTACGTTTGTGTGTGTGTACATTGCAGACTAGACTGTCTGATGCAGCGTCTTTTTTATCAAGTGTCATTGCATCCCCATCTGCTGAAGACACACTGTCTCCTTCAGCCTGTGCTCACACACATACAAAGGCAGTCACTGTGTGAAAGCAGGAGAAAGGGGCACAGCTTTAGACCAAACCTTACAGTACTGAATCACCCAGCTTTTGATCTGCATACAAGCAAAAAACGTAACTATGGAGTATCTCAAGGTTTTGTCCTGGGTCCCCTTCAATTGGTACTGAATGTTGTTTAGACATCTAGTCATTTAGTCTCGTGTTACACGTTTCCAATAGGAAATTTGTTTTTTTTTTCATTTCTTTCATGTCTTTTATGTCTTTTTATTCAAGAGTTTCATGAGAAGATTGTCAGTACTCTTAAAAAGAAAAACAACCCTTTTTTGGTTTGATTGGAAGTGAAAACTTCATCACCATCACATTAATCCTTTCTGCCTGAGCAACAGACACGCACAAATAAAAGGGGGTAGGTCCAAAGTCAGACAGGAGGGGAAAGCAGAACTCCCAACTCTGAGAAAGTGCTTATACTTAATACCCTATGCCATCCAAACTTTCTACACTCATCTGAAATGCTAAACTGAATTTCTGGAGACAAGTGTAGAGATGACTGATGACTGACAAGGCATTATTTAGACAGCTTGGAGGAATGATAGCTCTCAAATGTTCCCCCGATGCTTTTAAGAAATGCACTCCCCTGATTTTTGCCTGATCTTTTGCACACCGCTGTGATGATTTCAGCGACGGAAGATCAAATTTGGACTCCCTTAAACCAAGCTGCAGTTAGTGCAAATTGCCTCTCCAGGTATATCCATTATAGAGGCGGTGGGAAGAAATGGAAAGCCTTTTTTCTGACATTTATGATATTACCATGAGCTGCGAGAGATTGGTTTGACAGGCGGACTCAGTGGGAGGGAGAGATTTCAACAGTTCAGAGGACTCTTTATGCCTATCATTGGCAGACGCAACAGTCTCTCTCTCTCTCCCTCTGTAATCTGCTCTCTCTTAGTGTTTCTCTCTTATCCTTCCTGTCATAGTCAGATGGCCTCTCTGGCTCAGCGGACAGTATGTATTGGTCAGTCATGTTCCTTTTAAAAACTATTGGTTCGTTGGCTGTCAGTATGGTCTGTGAGATGGTCAGTCGACATGATGAAGCCAAGGTATATCAGCAGGCCCTTCAGTATGCAAGGGAGTTCATATGTTGGTTGGTGTGAAGCTAGCTAGGTCAGTGTGAGCATGTCTGCCACATGATCACATGCTGGTAGTCTGTGGCTTTGATGGTGCTGGGTCAGTTGGTGTGTGGGTGTGTTGGCTTTTTGGTGTGTAGTTCAGATGGTTTGG
Organism: Ctenochaetus hawaiiensis; assembly: GCA_029783645.1. Lineage (NCBI taxonomy): Eukaryota > Metazoa > Chordata > Actinopteri > Acanthuriformes > Acanthuridae > Ctenochaetus > Ctenochaetus hawaiiensis. The sequence goes on along the minus strand of JAPZDY010000004.1, from coordinate 3,632,595 downwards.
CTATGTGCTGACTAAAAATAACACTGCATTACAAAAAGCAGAGAGGCAGCTTTGGCACACACACACAGTTTGTTACTACAGGTACAAGTCAGAAAATGAAATATGATCAAGTTAAAATCCCCAAAACCAAGACAGTGCAGCACGGTTTGTGCCAATTAGATTTCCTGGAAAGTTGTCATGGATTGCATGCATGTAACACAAATCAACCTGGACAAAGCGTCTGCCTCAACAGTGCAGTTTCATGTTGTTACATAAACACTTATTACCTCTTTATCTAAACAGTTTAAAAAGTAGAATTAGCACAATGATACATTGTTCATACTACAAGGTGAATCACCTAGAAAGTTTGCACTAATTTGATGCATTACCAATAGTGTCTGAGTGCATGCTCTTAGCAGAAGAACTCACCCAATTCAGTGAGTGTCTGATGATTTTTGAGACAGAGCGTGCAATGATTGCTGTGATAAGAGTTTTCCAGAGTTCTATAATCCTGCGTCTTAACATTATAGCCTCCGGGCAGTATTAAGGTCTAGCAAAACTTCACATTAGGGATTGCACCTATCCTACATTGATATATCTTTATCAATGCCAAAACTGACCCTATTAACTTAATCTGGTATCAGCCATGACCAGTTCACATTGGATACAATATCTTTCACGTTCCTCACATAAAAATAAGTACACTGAGCTCCTGTGGGATGAAAAATGTTGAAATCAGGGAAAAGAGAACACTTTTATGCAAGATAGAAACATTAAGTTGAAGTATTTGAATCAGTATCTGTAACAAAAAGGTAAAATAAGTGCATCCCTGCTTAGGTTTGTCAGTATAGTACCCAAATTTGAAACTCAGGATCAGGGCCACACATACACAGGTCCTTGTAAATTTGTCAAGGCACTGCTATTTTGGTCTTAGCCCAGAGTTGTTGTGTCTGTAGGTGGATGTTTTGGTAGTTGCAGTTAGCAATCTGGAATTTTAAGTTGAGATGTCGATCTCAACAATGGGCAGCTATTATACTGACGGGAAGTGGTGAGCCAACAAGTTTAGTCTTGGCTCAGAGCATACTTTGGTCAGTAATCAGCTGGTGTGACAACAATTTCTCTTCAACTCACCTGTGGACGTCAGTTGCCACACTTATCCTCTTGCTGCTCTTCATCTTTCTTTGTCATAGTGAAAGCAGTTTGCAGCTGATTGGGTCTCAGTGTGTGCACGTGTGTATTTATGTGTGTGTTCGCATACTTCAAAATTCGCATACAAAATTTTGTTTGGAAAAGGCTATTGTGAGATTATGCCAGGGAGATGGCTTAACACACACTTATTAGGCTGCTCTACCATGCTGGCACATTCCCCAGAATTAAAGTGTGTGTGTGTGTGTGTGTGTGTGTGTGTTTGTCAGAGCTTGAGAGCCCATGCCCAAAATAGCCATATCATTGCTTACCAGTTAGCTTGCTCATCCTCCCCTTATGTCTCTCTCTCTCTCCTGTCTTTCTAGCTGTTAAAGCAGCAGTGGGGTTGCTATGGTTTGGTGTGATACAGTAATCCAATGTGTACACACACACACACACACACACACACTCACACACACAGACATACACATCTCACCTCATAAATAATTGACCTGTCACAGTGAGACGACAGGACAGACCAGATACTCTCTCCTCTTCCCTATTCTCTGTTCTCCTCTCACATTTCTCCTCCCGTCTCGTCCCCTTTATCCTCTGTTTTCTCACTCGCTATTCTTTTACTCAACTTTTTGTTCCACCTCAACATTTCTGTCTTCAGTTCCTCTTTCCTCATCTAAACTTTCTTTAGTTCTTGGGCTACATAGGATCCCTTTACATTAATGATATAGGGACAAAAAGGATGAATTTGGTAACGTTTATGAATTCAATGAAATATGAAAATGAATTAAATTTAGGGGGCAATAGACCAATATACCATGACTAGAAAAAACAAAAACATATAGCAAAAACACAAATTATAAAGCAGGACTGTACTACTTTATTAGCATTATTTTCAAAGTAAAATTAGAATTAATGCTTGGCTATCAATATCTTCAAGTTATGATGAGTTAGGCACAAACAGGGTATTTGCTAAATATTTGTTATTGAAATTAAAATTAAACATCCAAAATTTGATCCAGACAGTTCTATAGGGACATCACACCTCAGCTGGTTTCTGATTTTACAGAAACATGAAGTTATGTGTCCTCAGTGGGTCTCTAGGACAGAGCTTACAGGAACATATCTATGTTGCCAAAGCCTGAAGTCGCCTGGTGCTTACTGAAGTCTTTCTGAAATGTTAGACTGATGGTTAGTGTCTGTGTGTGTGAGCCCTAAAGATTAACTCTGTTAAGCAGAGTGAAGTAAAAGTTTGTCTCCACAGGCACCTACCTTTACCACCCTGGGGGCTGTGTGAGTGTGTGGGGGCAGGAAATGTTCACAGCCTAGCAACCCCCTGTTCACTGCACACATACAAATGCATGGAGAGAGAGAGGCTGGGAGAGTATCAGATGGCACAGTGCCCTGTTCGAGACGTCTCATTGAGATCTGTGTGTCTTGTGCTGAAGGTTCACCCTGTAATGTTGCAGAGGCTCAGATTACCACAGATGCTCCTTCTCTGCTTCTCTGTCGCTTCTTTTCTCCTTGGCAGAAGGTCCAGGTGGTGGTTTAAACAAAGGAAATGTTGTTATGATGTTAAATGACTTAAGAACATAAAACAAGTGATCTTTTCACATTTGTCACCATTAATGAAGGTCTTAAGCAATATTCAGGACCTTAATGGAGTCAACATTTTTTTAATTTTGGCCATTATCTGTCTCAGTTATCATGGTAGGCATTAAAATGTCAGTCAGGATTGCTAATGTGCATTTAAGACAACACTTGTTTTTTAAATTTTTTTTATCACAGCGAATGATGAAGCCAACTCATCCTCCCTTCTTCTTGTGTTTTTTCAGGGTTTCACCTCAGTGGCACAGTAACAGAACCCGCCACATCATCAGAGCCAGAGGTCACCCACAAGGTGGCCATCAGCTTCGACCGATGTAAGATCACCTCCGTCACCTGCGGATGCGGAAATAGAGATATTTTCTATTGCGCCCATGTGGTGGCGCTTTCTCTTTACAGGATTCGCAAGCCAGAACAGGTAATGACCACAACATACGAAATGTGTCTATGTCTATGAAAAGTCATGAAGATTTCATGCACATATTGTTAAATTTGTCAACATAAATAGAAATGAATGTAACATAATGCAGTCCTTTGCAAAAAACTGTTGTTACTGCTGATTTTGACAAAGTGTCTCTGAGTCCATGTGGAATATCCTTCATGCAGTCATGAAACTGTTACCTGTTACCAACAAACCTGTTTACCTGTGAAACGTTCCACACAGGTGTTGTAGAGAACTTTTATTGCTACTGTCCCAACTTGTTTGAATAGCGTTGCTGTCATCAGTTTCAGAATATGTACATATATATTTACAAAATTGGATGAAGTTTATGAGGCAAAACATCAAATATGTTTTCTTTGTACTGTTTTTTTTTAATAAGCTTACATCAAACAGAATAGGAACTATCACATTTAGTTTTATTTGTATGTAGATAGTAGCTCTTAAGAAAAAGGCACATGATAGAATTCTTTATATTCATCTAACCTGAAACCTTTTTCTAAGGATGTTACCTCCGCACAAAGAGTCACAGAACAACCTAAACTAAGAAAACTATAGTTGAGCCATCATACATCAAAATTTCTGTGTGTGCCTCTTACAGGTGAAGCTGCGCTTGCCCATCTCAGAGACGTTGTTCCAGATGAACAGAGATCAGCTGCAGAAGCTGGTCCAGTATCTGATCACAGCCCACCACACTGAGGTGCTGCCCACCGCTCAGAAACTGGCAGACGAGATCCTCTCCTCTAACTCTGAGATCAACCAGGTCCACGGTGAGAAACTTTTATTTCGTGTTTGATTGAGCAAAAATGCACGATTTTTTGAGAAACTTTCGTGTCTCACTTATCCAACACATCTATCTAGAACCCATTTGGTTTTCATAAATGCATGACAGTCAAAAGGGAAGCTATTATTGAAAAGTGAGCTGGGTTTAGGTGCTGTCCCTCCCTCTGCAGTGATATCTTCACAGCAACAGGCCAGACTTAAAAGCTTCCAGACTTAAAACATGCCGCATGCTAGCCCACAGGCTGCCATACGTCAGAGCCCTGATTACCCCGGCGCAGCAGCAAGGCAGGCTTCAAATGACTCGTTTGATTTCTCAGTTTCCCCCCTCTCCAGCGACTACCTTCTTCCAATGGCAAGCATATGTCGAAGAAAGCAAAAAAAGTAAGAGTTGAACGGTGAAACGGACGCAGGAGAGGGTGGGGAGAGATCTGTGGAAAGGAAAGGCAATTTGAGAGGTAGAAACAGGAGAAATTGCACTCTGGGAAATTGGAGAGAGGATAGGGGAAGGAGAGGAAAGATGAAAGGACCGGAGAAAGTGGCGAGATGAAAAAAAGAGGAGGAGGACCACAACAGACCTGCATCGGAGCAAACGAGAAACTAGACACATCCTCTCACCAAACAAAACTCTTTATCTCGTTCTCTATTTCATCCTCCCGGCTAAATGTTGACATTCTGCGGCTCTCCTGTCCAGGAAGCCCCGCGCTGTGTTTCCTGTCTGTGTTTGACAAGGGGGATCATGGGGGTTGAAGTTCAGTCGATCCAGGAGCGAGGCTTTCTTTGATGGAGGAATGTTGCTGTTTGCTGTTGCGTACTCCCAGCCAGTTGGAAACACATCTCTGGGCTTTCCTCAGCTCGCTTCCTGCTAGATCAAAGCAGCTTCCCCTCCGTCTGAGCGTATCTACATTTCCCCAGCGCCGCCGAAGAAAAATAAAGTTTCACCTTACATTCCCTCAGTGCACGATTAGCCTAAATCGCTCAGCTTTTCTTAAGTGGCACACAAGCGCACTAATGCAAAACAAACAGGTAGGAGAGCAGTAAGCATCAATGTAACAATTCAGCAGAGATTTGAATTAATTTTGAATTGCAGATTTTTTTTATAGTTTAGATTTTAGGATTGGAGTGCTCCCCGCCATTAAAATCTGAGGAAATCTGGAGAGAGATGTTAGCGAGTGAGGTTGTCTAAAGTAAACTCCATTTTCCACATTCACATTCTGTGTATTTCTTTTTTGTTCTAATGAGGAGTGCAAAAACAGGAAGGAACAGAGTAAGTGAGCAACTGAACATACAGACTTTAGTCTATTTACACCAGCTTTGATGCGGAGAAAAGGATGTTCCTGTTTGATTAAAACTGTGCCACAAGGTTCTGTTTTGGTCAGTTTTCTCTGCCGTGTTTCCTCTCTGCGTCTCTGTCATTGTAGCCATATGTGTGTGTGTGTGCCTGTCATTTGATGCGGCCTTGTGTATTCCCAGGTGCTCCGGACCCGACCGCAGGCGCCAGCATTGACGATGACAACTGCTGGCATCTGGATGAGGATCAAGTCAGGGAGCAGGTCAAACAGTTTCTGTCGCAGGGAGGATACTACGGCTCCGGGAAGCAACTCAACTCCATGTTCGCTAAGGTAGTCATCACTAATATCCATAATAATTATTTCATTTATTGTTACAGTTCAGCAAGTCAGGAAACACAGTCTTTCATTTTTTTTTGCTGACAGCTGAGAAGATCGATCTTGTATCTTTTGGTTCAATGTGAAGCTTAAAGCACGAGGCAGTGAGCTTAGCTCTGCATACAGACAGTAAACCAGCAGTGTATTTATGCTTAACCTCCAGAGTTTAACAACCATTTCAAGTGTTTTCTTCTCCTCTGAAAATACGACTTAATGAGCAAAGATGCACATCAATAGCAGACAGAAGAAGGTCCCAGTGTTATGGATTACATGCGGTGACTAAGCCTGAATTCACCGGCTCTTTCCAGGTGAGGGAGATGCTACGAATGCGAGACTCCAACGGTGCACGGATGCTGACACTCATCACAGAACAGTTTATGGCCGACCCCCGGCTGTCGCTATGGAGACAGCAAGGCACAGGCATGACGGACAAGTGTCGGCAGCTCTGGGATGAGCTGGGTAAGAACAGTCAGATTAACGTCAAACAAAATATCAACTTGTTGTCAAAATGACTTTTTCTGTTTGGCCAGTGTGAAAAATTCCTGATCAATAAGCTGCTAGATTCATCAGTCAATGTAGGTCAGACTGGCAGGCCGTCAGGAAGGTCCCGTCTGTTAGCAACTCAGACAAATTGGCAGTCACCTTGTCGGGTAAATGTTCATCCACTCAGTAAACTATTAGGACAGCCAGTCAGTAGCTTCTCCTCCTTTTTCCGGGGCCTCTCCTCTCCCCTGCTCACACTCCCCTGTACAGAGTGAATGATAAAGGCTGCCGATCAATAAGGTTCCTCAGCTTCTCTGCAATCAATCTCGGCATTTAGGAGGTCAATGAGAACACTTCCTGGGTGAGTGAGGGAGATCATGACACAGACACGGACAGAAATAACAGCCAGACGGTCGGCGTTTGCTGCCTGATCGTTTTTCTTTGTGATGCAGACACCTGACAGCTGACCCAGCCTGAGGTCTGTGTATGTAGAACAGGTGAGATGGTGCAATGAGGCTGGTAAAAAAAAAAAGATCACTAAGCTGCCTGTTGTTTTTACCTATTTTATATTGATTCATGCAGTAGAACGACAGCAGCCTTTCTAAATGGCAGAGGCAAACTCGTGAAATGTGATGCACAATATTTCACTGATGACATTTAGTCTTTCCGAAGTCAGGGTTGCAGTTAAAAAGACATTTATTGAAACATTCAGAGGTATTACATGATGTGATGGCATGATTGTGAAAGTTTTCAGTGCAGATTTAGAAACAAAAAGCAGCACATTTTTCATTCCTCCAGCTTTGAGTCATGTAAAGCTTTTTAGCTTTTCAGCTTTTCAGCTTTTCAGCTTTACATGACTAAATGTGTCTCTATGCTATAATATCTTCTGGTAGGATTTTACAGACATCCTGGGTGGGCCTTTCTGAGTAACACATACATTTTGAAAGTCCATAAAGTATCAGAAAATAATTTAAAAAGCCTGCCAAAAGTCCCCAAAGCCCAGGGTGTGTTTTGAATTAGCTTTTTGTTCAGACAACAGTACAAAACTCAGAGATATTCAGTTTGCTATTACATCTATCAGAGTATCAAAGTGTAAGTATCAAACTCTCACATTTGCTTCTCAAAGCATGTTTTGCATATTTTTTTGATGAACGACTAAATATTCAATTTGCTTCCAAATTTGCTCCTCTTAACTTTTTTAAAATTTACAAATCAGTTTATCACCCTTTTCTGACTTCCTGTCTAAAGCTGCCAGTTTCCCACATTTTTGCTGCAGCATGCTTACTGAAGGGGTTATATGGTTTTCTGTGTGATATAAAGCTTAAGTGTCTATTCATTCTTTATTGTTTTGTATCAGTTGTAAAAGTAAGAGAACTTTATACAGAAATGTCTTCAAAGAATGTAATGGAGAAATGTTATAAAGAACAAACCATTATTTGCCTTATTTTAAGCTGAAGGTAAGAAAACTAAGCATGACAATACTTTCCTTTTGTAAAGACTAAACAATGAGGGCCTGAGTGTCCAAAGCTGGAGGAGAAGACAAGGAAGCACCAAAGAGTTGTTTTTTGTAGCATTTGGAATATTAAACCAGCTCTTCTCATGGCGTCTGCTTTCTGTGCATCCTGACCTCATGACCGCCATCCTTTCCCCAGGTGCATTGTGGGTGTGTGTGGTGCTAAACCCCCACTGTAAGAGCGAGGAGAAGACCAGCTGGCTTAAGCAGCTGAAGAAATGGGGCGACATGGACGTTTGCCCGCTGGAGGATGGCAACTACGGCAGCGAGCTTCCGAACATCACCAACGCTTTGCCGCAGAGCAACCTGGCACAGGGTCAGCACACATGCAGATAAACCCAAACGCTATGCGAGCAAGATAAGAAAACATGACGCTGTTACTGAT
>JAPZDY010000004.1:3591337-3605528 GCA_029783645.1 Ctenochaetus hawaiiensis | reverse complement strand
GTGTGTGTGTGTGTGTGTCTGTATGCGTGTGTGAGATTGTGTTTATGGCTCTGCAGCAACACAAAGGACAGAGATGAATGAAAGCTGGCTTTCATTTGGGAAAGAATTGCTTTTTCCCATCGTCAACATTAATTCAGCTGCTTTGAGCTTCGTGTATTTTTGTGCTCATTAATAACACTGAGGTCCACTGGCTTCAGTGCAGTCTTAATTATTTAGAGGCTTGAAATCAACTTTTCATCTCTTCCTTCTTTTTGTAACAAAAGTGTTCAGCAGGCAAATCAATAAAGGATCCACAACATTCAGCTGTTGCTCAGCTCACCTTCACCTTGTACTTTTTCAGTGTGTATTCAGATTGTGAGGCTGGCAGTGTTTTCTATTTGTCATCAAAACTCTCACAGACACTTAACTTCTATCTCTATACCAGCAGCCCACCAGCAGGTTGTTACCTGAGTACAAATAGTGTGTTTAATGCTCCTGTATGAGGGAATACACACAGTATACACACATCCAATTAAATGCAAAAAAAAAGAAAAAAAATGCATAGCCTGCACACCTCTCCTCGCAGAGGAAAAGCTGTTTAATATCATACAATATGTGCAATGTAATGTGTTACTACACCAACATATTGTGGCCCCCGCCTTCATCAGGATGTACTTTAATTGTTACATTTACAAACACAAACTTTTTAAAGTGCATATTCCTGCAAAACATTTTTGCAAAGACCAGAAACAAAGAAACACTTTCACCAGCTCATTAACTCCCCAATGAAGCTACACAGTAATCAGTCTAAACATTCCAACTGTTACACAAGAAATTATCTAGCCAACACACATTATTACATTCATAAATACATGTCATTTCTAATTGTGCCAAGCTTTTTCCTTTAACAGTAACATGCGTATGCACGTTAACCACCAGGCAAAATATTTTTGGAAAGCTTAGGTTTTTTGATGGCTGCTGCACGCTGAGCTTACAAATTACATCTCACTCATCTCTTTTCATGGAGGCTAAAGGAGCCTCCATGTTGGCTCTGCAGCCACCAACAAAAGCGTTATTTTTGAAGGAGGGGCCCATCCCTCTTCATATGGCCAATGAAATGCTGTTTTTTATGCTTATTTGAAGCCAATAGAAGAAAGGGTGTGAAAAATGACAAAAAGAGGCTATTTCAATGTAGTAATGTCCTAAATTGCATTTCCAGTGGCCAGACTTTAAGAAGAAGTTGTGAGTCCACGCTGTGCTAATAATGGCTCTTAACCTGGACAGCCTGGTTAGTGACAGGAGAAGAGCCTGACCAACCCCGACCTGATGATCAGAAGGTGCCATGGGCAGTGATCATCTCAAAAATCTGCTGCTCTCAATCCAAACCCAGTATTACCTTTCCCAGTGTTTACCGGTGTTATTTCTCATAGATAATATGTGTTCAATGCTAAAACTGAAAAAAAAAAAACAGATTAAAATGAAAAACATAACACATCTGAAGGACCTACCAGCAGCTGCATTTGCATGTGTTGCCATAAAAATTAAAACTGTTATTTTGTGGCATTCTTATGGCAGCTTGGGATGATTTTTGAATAATTTTAATCAAATTGTTTAGATAACACTCCTGTAATAAAACCTTAATTTACTTCAAACCACTTACTTTAATTCAAACCAAGTTATTTTAATTTAAAGGGCTACATGCCTTTTTCTTAATTTTACAGTCAATCTGAAGTATTTCACCTTGGTTAAAAAATTATGGCCATTTTAAGGTTTGGATTACAGGATGGCTGGAATGTCAGTTTGCCAATATTTTTTTTTGCTTTACAGTTTAAATAATTTAAAATTGTGTTTGTAATTTGTAATTGTAATTGCAACATTTATTTATTAATATTTCCCTTTAAACATTTAAGAAATAGCTGAATTTCATATGTTTTGTGTATGAATGGAATTTTAATTAAAAAAAATATAATGGGATTCAGTCTCATGATGTCTGCAGACAGACCAATACAGTACACATGGCCTATTTTTTGTTTTATTTTTAAAAAAAAGTCAATCCATTATGACATTTTCCAAACGCTTATAGTGAAGTTTGGAATAAATAGTATTTAAATGAAAAATTTCACTTTTACTTTGTCGCAAATACTGGTGAGGAGGGATCCCCTAAAATCATAAGCAGTCGTTCCGCCCCGCCTGGTCACATGATGTTATTTTACTTCTGCTGGAATCCTTCACAACAACATCAGCAATAACAAAAACAACCGGATTTACTAGAATCTGCTTATCTGACGTTCTTAGCTGCCTCACAGAGAAAAACACAAATTGGGATTAACTGATCTCTTTTTTTCCCCAACTCCTCATGTACAGGACTTTGCTTATGATTATAGTAATGATGCATATAATTTTGTTTTAAGCCCAATTCTTTGAAAAAGAGATTTGTTTTTACCCCAAATGTACGGAATTGTTCAATTCTCATGGGGACAAAAGACCTCGAGGTTTGTGATTGGATGATACTCTGTGCTCAGCTTTTATCCAGCATCTCATTGGTGGTTGTGATGGCAATCGAATGGTGTCATCTGTCCTGATTTGTAAAGATGAGCCCTGACTTTAACACCTCTGCCGTCCTGAAATGACCTTCAAAGAACTGCAAGTCCTTCCAAACTGTAATAAGTACTGGGTATAAAAACTCCACTGCTTTAGGTTGATAATCACATAAGTTTTGAAAGAAGACAGTGTTGAAGATATAAACAAAAGGTTAGCTTTTGGATTTGTTGGAAGTGTCTTCATATGGATGTTTTAGCAGACAGAGATAGAAAAGGCTGTTAAAATGAACAGACACCAGGGTGGTCATGACCTAAACACACACTGGTAAGAACAGCTCAGGGTGACGCTGAGTGACTGAATGTGAAACCTCTGGAAAGTGCAAGGAAATTACATTTGATTTAAACAAAATTGAAGTAACAAAGGCTGCTTAGCTATTTCTGACCCCAGTTTTGGCTTCAATTAAACAAGACTAAACAAACTGTGATAGTCATTTCATTAAGCAGTTTTGTAAAAAGAAAAAAAATACTTTAACAGGGCCAGAAAGATAATTGAAAGTCTTCACCAGTGAAAAACATCAGCCCAAGATGCTCTATGTTTACATTTTCCTTTGGGAGAGTACTAAATATGTGTAGAATTAATTTTTTAATAACAGAAATGAACATTTGTCAGAATGACATAAATTTACTGATGAAGACCCAAAACAAACCCCAAACAGCCAATCACAGCTTCATGAGACATGACATCATTCACAGCACCAGGGTTGTCCCTGCCCTTTTCCTCAGCTGAAGAGTTCTCCTGTTTCCTTAGTACAAGTTGGTCTCAGCTTTTTGAATGAGGAAACACACAGCTAACAGCTTTAGTGGTATTTTCTAATCCTCCTGGTTGGAAGCTGAAATGTTTACTGGATGGATGTGATGAGAAGCAAATATCGAGTGAGCTCAGAGGAGGGACCCCTGGGCACTGAATGTGAGGAAAACCTGAGGTGAATGAGGAAAAGGAGGATCTGACTGACCTGACATTGAAATCACAACTAAAAGCTGCACAGAAAGGAAGAGCATTAGAGTTTAAAAGCAGCAAGATGATTGGCTCACGGAGACTACGGCACGATTGGATTTGTTTGAACTAAAAGGGCGACGCTCAGAGTCAGCTGACTGAGTTGAAAGTGTCAAAAGGAAATGAAAGAGAGAGGCAGTCGTTCAGAGAGAAAATGTAGTCTAGTAAGCACAGACAGTCTTTCTGACTGACCTTTAATAACGTTTCATTTCAGTAAAACATTGTTTTTAATTATTGAATCTACTTTTGACAGAAGCTTTCACACTTTTATGTCTGTCATTAAATGACTGGTAGTGACTGTGAGTTTCAGCTAACTTTATCATTACTTTCATAGTTAATGTGATTTTAGAGGCAGCATCCTGTGGTACTGCAGGGGCTGTTTATTTACGTATATAGACCGTCATTACAAAGCCCGTCTCAAAGGACTTCAGACTGGATGATTAAATGGTGTTCACACACCTTCAGGCAGGACACTGTCTCACTTCTGTCCCAGTTAAAGCTCCAGTCACTGTCACTTCTCTGTCCCATTTTCTGGACCAGGCCTAAGCCTCAAATCACTCCCCATATTCTGTGAGGAGTCTGATGCATAAACCATCAAAAAAAAAAAGAAAGAAAAAAGAAAGAGTGTACACGGTGGGTTTTAAAACGTGCTTATTATTTATTTAGGAACTTCTATCTAATGGGACTTAAGAGTGCATCAACAAATAAGCTTCAATTCCCAAACGATTTGTGGTACAAATCATCTAAAACAAGAAGAGTATGGGTCAGTGCTTTTTATGTGCAAATACAACATTTCCATTTGAGGCAGGTGGAAAAGGAGACAGAGGACAGAAATGTGACTGCAAGTCGAAAGCCTAGCTTGAAGTTCTGTTAGGCTGCACTTATCGGCACAAGAGTGTTGTAAGCTAAATGTTAATGTTACCATGCTAATGGTGTTTTGTCAACATTCAATGTGACATTTGAATCTGGTGATAACAATAAAAAAGTTAGGGGGAACTTCTGCTATTACAAATACATTATAAGAGTTGCATAAGGCCTTTTGTGAAGACAGGGATGTGTAAAGTCCAACAAATTGTCTCATGTCGTGAGTCAGCATTCCTGTCAAGACTGGAAGTTTGAAAATGACAAAAATCTTAGTGGGGTGGCGTTAGACAGAACTTTGGCAAGCCTTTTACATGTGACTTAGAATAAAGAAGTAGTGCCAGTTCAACTGCATCAACTTAAATAATTTTTTTTGACAGTCTTTCCTCAGCCCAACAATTTCAGAGTGCAATATTAAATCAGCAGAGAACTCTTTTATAGACAGTTATAACTTATTTTAATGGGAGGGTGAATGTCCATCCATTTTCTGTAACTTCTTATCCTGTTTACAGGGACTGGAGCTGATCCCAGTGGACACTGAGCAAACACTGAGGTACACACTCTTCAAGTTGGGCTATTCTGCTGTCTGAAGAACCACCACAACATCGGCATCAGTCATAGTTTCTCACTGAACTTAAGCATAAAGTGTAGAAGTAAGATCCTGCTCAAAGCCTACTGGCTGAAAAGAGTGGCAGGGAGAAAATCTGATAACTAAGCGTAACATACAAAACATAAATTTCATTAAAAGTTAAACTGGTCTTCATTTATTTATTTATCAGTCTCTATTTATTTTCAAAAAGGAAAAAAAAACTTTTAAGGCTTACAATGCAATTCACTCCATATACCACTTAACTAAAAAAAATGTTTTTGACTCCTCAGCCTTGGACAAACATGGTACTGCTTTCTGATAAAAAGCTAACTTTTCCTTAAAAATGTTTACAGCTATTAATGGGGTTTAAGGGAAAAGGTTTGTCTCAGTATTTGTAAGTGCTCGCGAAACATTAGGGTGAGTTTGAATGCAAGACAAATGTCTTATATAAACATTTTTCATCTACAAATCAAATCTGTTTAGATTTGACTTGAATCTACTCAATAGATTAAATACATTCAATATTAATACAAATCCCAAGACAAAACACAAGACAAAATGCATTTTTAATGTACTTGTACTTGCAAAAATGATGTCATCCCTTTTCAATGGAGGCACATAATCCACTCACGGTTACAGCAGCATATTATAGATGAATTGAAAACCAACATGTTTGTCAGGAAAATCTAAACTGGATGAGAATGTAGTGAATTACACATATACTTGGAGGTTTGATGTGTTTTTGTCCTACATTCATATAAGGTCAGTGTTGTTCTTTGTCTTTCTCTACCAGGAAATCTGCTGGAATGGACTCTTCTACTGCTTAAAAAAAAATAAATCAGAATTTATTTTCCCCTTTTGATTACGCCCTTTAATATTCAGACTCTGATTCATACAACTTTTCACAGTTTCCAATAAAAGAACGCATTATTGTACATTTTTTCTCAGCATTATCACTAACATCTTTGGCTACACATTCTTCCACAGAGACTCATCCATCTTTACTTCTGTTTGATCATCTGTTTAGAGTGTTGGTGCACAGCTTCCACGAAGGCGCCCACGTTCTCTGGTTCCATGTCGGGGTAAAGACCGTGGCCCAGGTTGGCAATGTAGCCCCTGGTGCCGAAACCCTCCAACATCTTCTTCACGATGTCTGAAATTCGCTCCTGAAGGAAGAAAAGAGAGGAGAAAAGAGGGTTAAAGTAAAGAATCAACTGGCATTTTGATATTTTTAGATTGTTTTTGTTTCAGCCACATCTTTAGAATATTTAAAATAAGTGTCTGAGTGTCTTTGCTCAAACTGGGTCAGAGGAGGAACAGTTGAAGGAACTCCTGGTGAAGAGTTATAAATTGCAATAGAGTGTGTAAACAAAAGGATGTCAGATTGAATTACAGCACTTCACATGAGGTAGAAATGTATGAATGGAAACACTGGAGTGAAAATAGGATTCCCAGCTTGTGAATCCTGGGTGCTGAAAATAGCAGCAGATGAGAGAGAAAAACTTGAGAAAAGAGTAGACTTTTCTATTTTTTCCTTCTGTTTAGTTTATGAAGCAAACTGTGCTCAGACCCCTTGTACTTTCTGAATTGCCACTGAATGAATGACGCTGCACCTGTGACATGACTGAGCTCAGCAGTGCGTGTTTCATGGCATTACTAGCAGGTTACAAAGGAAACTCTTTTAGTTCTTAATGCACTGGGGATTGAACATCAAATCTTCATCTCTGTAGAGGAAAAAGAAAATATATATTCCATTTGTTACTGGTCACACAGCTGCTCAGGATTTAACATGACACCTGTTAAATTGCACCATTTTTTCTGACATTTGTAATTACATGACGTGAAGAAATGTACTTCTCTGATATGCAAATTAGCAGAAAGTGTTTTTCCTCAAAAGATAAACTGAAGGTATTTGACCAACACACAGTATGTACCCTGAAGAAATTCCAGCAACTGTAAAGAAACATGAAGTGAAGTTCTGGATATAAGATGTCACACCTGCCTGTGTGGATCCCTGTGATCAGCGAGAACCACTAACAAGAACAGACTTCTTCCTAAGTGGTGTGAACGAGTGATTTAAGAGAGTTCAGCAACTATCTTGGAAAATATAAATCACCTCACAAGAGGTTCAAAATGTCATATGTGGCATGTTTAGACTGTCTGCCACTTTTTATATGTTTGCAAAAAATAAGTCACATACAAAATTAAAGTTAGTTAAAATAATACATTGATTCAAAGCAAAATGAATATTTCTTTTTCTTTTTTGATTGTGACTTGACAGTTTCACTAACAAACTTCAGAGTCAGAGCCATTTAAAATATGCCTCGAGTAAGACAGCTGAGAATCAGAAGGAAGAATAGAATAATGATAGACGTTTATATTTTTTGTACATAACTACTTTTTAATTTTGTCACACCTCTATGTTAAATGTATTTTTTCACTTTATAATTATATAATTATATTACTGGTGATGTGCAAAAAGGTTTTTAGCAAATTCTTGCCGGTGTTTTGTCTTTTCAAAACAATAAAAGCCAATAAAAAAGAGAAGAAAAAACAGGCTTTGGGAAAACTGAAGATTGACTTCCATTTGAGAGCCTAAACCACATCTGGAGTGGAGGTTACCTTTGGAGCGTAGAGAGCACAAGGGTCCATGTTTCCCTGCAGGCTGACCTTCCCTCCTGTGCGCTCCCTGTATGCACACAGACACACACACACACACACACACACACAACACAGGACACACAAAGTAATCCTTTAACCAACAGGTTAAGTATTTGATGAGCAGAGCAGAAAACACAGACGTTTGTTGACTTGAATTCTGCAGCCAGTGGCAAACCAGAGATGGGAGGGAGGTCACCAATGGTCAACCTGCTCCTGAGGAAACACATCCACGGTGTGCTTCATGGTTAGTGCCACACTGCTACGCATCTCTGGCTACACCCCTAAGATGGTGTGCAAACTTCATCTTCTGCAGACTGATAATGACAGCGGACTTCCAGGCTGCATCCACTTCTGACTGTGGAGATTGGTGTATTGATTTTCTATTCCCGCTCACATTCCAGACATATCTCAAAGCTTTAAACACACAATAAGTCATTTCTGCCACAAGAGGTCTCTCATTTGAAACAATAAAAACAAAAGATGTAGTTTAATGACCTTGTGAAATAGCGTGGGATCGTGGGATTTGTTTGTTTCATTGTTAAACAGCCACCATTGCAGATAAAAATCTATGTGACTGACTCACAGGCAGAAATGTTTACAGACGAGGTGATGGATTAAAGTTTTAATGCTTGTTTGCAGACGTCCTTCCTCTCTGACCGGTGTTAGCCCGGATGTTATTTACAGGTGACAAAATGAAGCATATTGTAACCTTCAATAAAGCTACAGATTACCATTTCTCCAGGTTTGAATATTGTTGGACACTTTAGGGATGATGTAATTACAAAATTTAGTGAAATATTTAACGCCCCTTGTTTTAGTCACTTAATAAGGAAACACTACATGTTAATCTTACAAACTACATCCTGCATTCTCGGTTTTTGGTTGGTGTGTGTTTGTGTGTGTGTGTGTGTTACCGTGCCGACTGTGGGTCAATGGTCCAGTCCAGTCCGACCACTTCATAATAGGACTGAGTCAGATCCTCTAAAGCGTAGTGAGCATCCTTTGCAAACACAATCTGGAAGATGATGGAACACAAAAAGCAGATTTGTAAAGGGACTTCTGAACAGTTTAGCATCAACCATTTTTGGTAAAATGCTGCCATCTTCTGGTAAGAAAACAGCAGTTTATTTCAGTTAGACCAGTTAGATCCTTAATGATCTCTCCTGGGAAACAGTGTTAAAGCTTCACAGTGATGATAAGAGTAGAAGAGATTATTGAAACTAATGTAGAAAGTAATTATAACAAGAGAAAAACTGAAAAAGCCGGAGCTGTCACAGCTGATTTGTTTGAAGTGCAGATGATGTGTGAACATGTTCATCATTACACAGTGATGTCAGCAGAAAACGTGCAAAAAATATAACAAATTCAAATAAATTGGTACAGCAGAAGTCTGAATGTGTGTGTGTGTGTCTGTGTGGGTGTGTGATTTGGGTGTAGTTATTTGGGTGTAGTTAATTTTGGACAAAAGCAAATTTACACAGCTGTGTGCAGCTGTCTCTCACCATGGGAACATCCTGCCCCGCCTCTTTGAGTTTATCTTTGACGCGGCGAGCGATGTCTCTCAGGTAAGGCAGGGAGAACTCTTTAAACTCCACAGGCCCCAGAATGCCGGCGTGAGACTCGAAAACCTGCACAGCCTGGACAACACACACAGGGATCAAATGTTTTTAAACAGGAAATAACAGTTTTTGGCAGTTGGGGGCAGTGTAGCTACACAACACTGACATATGATCACCTTCAAAGTAAATAAAGTTAGTTTGAACATACAGCAGACTGAAAGCAGCATTAGCATCATTCAGATCCTGGCTATGAATTAAGTCTAATAACCACTCTCTCTCTGTTTTGGCCTCCACCAACTCCTGGAGGAAACATCTGGCTCACTGGCTGCCAAATGTGTCACTATGATCATTAGCTGGAGAGTGAATGTGTCTGTCTGCCTTTTGGTGCTGAGCACTGTGCTTTTAACAGACTTTCTGTGCTGAAAATACTGGTTTGCTGCTTTTCAAAACAATTCAGACACAAGCAAAGTGACGTGGTTGCTGAGCAGAAGAGGGGCGAGACACCAAAACAGTCCCTTCAAAGATACTGAAACACTCCATAGAGCATTTCAGTAAGTGCAGGATTAGGTGAAAAATTTCTGAAGGCTTTGCCACTGCTAATATATACTGTTCTGCTCCATTATTAATATAAATGTTGACAGTTGAGTATTACCAGAAAAAGATGAGATCAGGATACCTATAACAGTGTTTTCTTCCCTGACAGTCATATTACTCAAAGATCATCGAGACAAATCTTACAGTTTTTATTATTCCACACGACCAGTTACTTTAATCACGATGTTTTCATAACTGGCTTTCAAATGATCTCAAAAAAGCTGTTTAGCACTGCAAAGTTTTCTCTCTTTTATCCCACTGCTTTGCTTGAATGCAAGAGGTCAAATACACACCAGCAGAGAGGAGGCTCGACACCTCGAGAGGAGCTCAGTACAAGTACAGAGACAGACTTTAAAGCCACTCTGCTGCCCTAAATACTGAATCCTGCAGTGTAAATTGCAGTGTGCTCTGCTGGTATGGCAATGTCTAGACTGTGTAAAAATCAAAGTTTGTTCTCTCAGGCTGTGCTCAACTTTTTCGATAAAAAACTGCTGCCTCAACCGCATTTTGTGCTGATACTAAAGAGCAGGTTTGTTTCCATGTGGAGTGTGTGCAGCAGCTGCCACAATCAGCAAAAAGTATTAATGTTGAAACATTTGTGCCGTAAAGTGAATCTCTGTTGTCTTCTGTTTTTTTCAATCTTATTGTTCTTAGCAACTATCATCTACCCACATACTGTATATGATTAATCAAAAGACTTTTTCTTTGGACTTATGTGTGTAAAAAAACATTTTTTTCCTGCTGTTTGTTGCCAACTTAAATTTAAATTTACAGCAGCAAGGTAAAAATTTTAAAGATAAGTCAAAAGATCTGAAGGCAGGAGGTCTAACCTGAGCTCCAGCTGCCACCTGACCAAGCAGATACTCCACCACCACGTCTGTCAGCATCCTCAGCAGCATGTGGCTGGCCTCAGGGTGTCGGTACAGCCAGCGCTTCGCCTTAGAGTGGGTGTTGGAGCCTCCACCTTCAATCATGTAGGACATCAGCGTCCACTGTGGAGTGAAGAGAGGAAAAGAGCGGAGAGAAAGAATCACAATCCACTTAAGTGTACAGCCTTGAATATGTTTAACTTCATCTTTAAATGTGTCTCTATCATCTCTAACCGGAGCTCCACTGAATCCTATGAGCGGCACTTTGCCCTCTATCTTATGTCTGGTCAGTGTGATGGCTCTGAAGACGTAGCCCAGCTCTTTGTCAACATCCACTTTGGCCTGAAGACGCTGCAGGTCTTCTGGCTCCTTAAGGGGCTCTGGGAATGTGGGTCCTTTACCTGGAACCATCTGGACTTCCATACCTAAGGCCTGGAAGGAGAAGAATGATTGAAAGAATGAATAAAGATACACAGAAAACTTGACAGATGGCTGTGAACCGTTGAGATGAACAATTAACATGAAGGCAAATTAGAACTTGAAGAGTGTATTTTTTCATTTCACTGGGTCTTTAATTACCAGTTAAACAAACCGCTTACATTGCAATGTTCGCACTGACCTTTTTTTGGTCACTAAGAGGCAGAAAAAACATCAAAACAAGCTGACAGAAAGACAACCAACCAACCAACCAACCAACCAACCAACCAACCAACTTACCTGTGGAATGACCAGGATGTCAGAGAAGATGATGGCAGCATCGAAGGGAAAACGTCTCAGAGGCTGGAAGTGGAAAAAGAGAAGACATGAAAAAAGAAAAGGGATGATTTTATGATCAACCATCACGTCATAGCAGCGAGCTGTAACACTATATTACCATTCCATTTATCTATAAGTGAATTAATGTATTTGAGTGTTTTGACTTATTTAAACTGATACGAAGAAATCAAAATACATTGTCCAAAATGGCATCAAAATTAGTTATCTGTGATATAAATGAAATCAGACAAACCAAACTTATTTCATAATATTTTGACTGTTGATAAAATATCTTGTGTTCATTGATTAAATGTTAAATTTTAGAGGTTAAATGATCGATTAGAATGGGTATTTGTATGTAATAAGAATGCTGTCATCAAGGTTTCCGGTCGAAATACATATTTTAAATAACTAACATAAGAATTTCTATTATGTGTTTAAAAAGCACTGTTTTACCTGCAGAGTGAGCTCACAGCAGGCCTCTGGCGACCTGCATGTATCAAAGAAGTCTTTCCCCGCTCTGAACTCTCGAAACTCTGAAAATGAGATTTAAAAAACAAACATTAACATTGATTTGTTGAATGTCTGAATGTTGGTCATCCTAAAATGATTTATTTCATTGGATAGACATTTATTAACGCAACGAAAGTCTTGTATTTCAGGACATGAGAGGAAGAAGTGCTGACCACAGTACCTGGCAGGTATCTTCCAGCCTGTCTCATACACCAGACAGGGACGTGTTCTGTTTTTTCTCCTCGTGCTGCTCGCAGGAATGTGTCATTCTGGAGCTGGGGGAAGTCTTTAGGCCTGCAGACACATCAGTGCTCTTTAAGCAACTCTGAATCAAATGGAGTAAGGACAACCCCTTTGCTACAGTGAATAAATATAATATTAAAACAATCAGAACAATGCTTCAGAAATTATTGGCATCAACACATAACAGTTGCAATGCAGCTGTGGGCTGATTAACACAAACAAACAAACAAACAAACAAACTCCATCTCAAAGCCACTGGGATGTCACGCTTCCTTTGGTATATAAAAGGTTGGTGTTATAGATATTTGACTCCCATGTTACTTTATCATTTATGCCAATTTTATTTCATGTCATGTGGAAAAAAAAGATAAAACTAGATAAAGTAATATGTCTGCATCAAGGGCACCTCAACAATTCAAAATACACTGACACTACAAAATGTGTAATATACCTGACAGTCCAAATATTCTTTCCAAAAAGCATTTGCTAATCACTATAGCCCAAAGGGCTACAATATGGTAACAAGTTCCTGTTATCTAAGATGCAAACTTGTCCCACCCTTTACTTAACAATCACATTAGCCACCCAGCTGCAGAGCGCTTGTGTGAGATAACACTCCTCTGCTCTCTTATCATCTTCCAGCAGCAGAAAAACGGTTGAATGAGAGGCTGCTTTGGATGCAACATCAATACTTGACAGGAATTCAAATTTTGAAGTAAATCTTACTGTTGGATGGATCACTAAAACTGCTCAATAAAAACTCCCTAACAAATACCGTTACTTCAATACAGTTTATGCTCGGTATGTAGAGAGGCCATATGACATACTGTTACATTTGAAAGAGTGAGGCTCTTAACTCGAATGAGCCAGAAATAGTAGCATTTGGTGCTTCACAGGAATAACTCAATAAAGGTCAAAATCCGTTGCTTTCCTAAAATGGTTTTTGTTGATTTATTCGCGTGCCGAATATTTGATGAGGTTCAAATGTCTCATTAAAGCTAATAATTAACCTTACAAAGGGATTACATTTGGAAAAGTGAATAAGGGATGATTAAACTTCAGGTATTCTGAATTAGATTTCATCAACAAGGAAGGAACTGTTCTTATCACAGAAAAATGTAGCATTAATTATCTGGAGAAATGTTGCTTTGTTTTAATAAATACAGAATTATTAACGCCGATGCCGGTTTCAATTTATGGTGTAAATAAATGTTTTCATAAGAATGACACAGACACGTTTCATAATATCACTCCGTTTTGACAGCAGGCAGCCAAAATGCTAGCGTAAATCTTCATTTAGCGCTTGGTTTTAGGCTAACAACAGAGGTACTTACAGGATTAAACCGTCCTTGCTCATGTCGGCAGGGCTGAGGAGACGACAGCCTTTCTCAGACGCTTTTTTGTCTCTCTCTCGAGATATCAGTTGCGACCTGCAGCTCCTCAACTGTCATTAAAACCTGCTTGCACAACTTTTTCTGCCACTTCGCTCCAGGGCGCGGCCATATTGGAAGACCATGTGACCAGACCAGGAAACAAGACAGTGTTACAAAATAAAATACTCAGCAACAATTCTTTCTTGGTTCCTTCCTTCCTCCCCTTCCTCCCTCTTTCTTTCTTTCTTTCTTTCTTTCTTTCTTTCTTTCTTTCTTTCTTTCTTTCTCTTATGTGGTCTTCTCCTTTTCTTTTAAAAACTTATACAAGTTTCGAATATTTTTCTATGAATATAATCAGTGTTGACAATGTTAAGTATATTTTGTGTCCTTACTATTCAAATAGTTATGAGCACACTAATACCAAATGTCCCTCTTCAGTTTTTTTTGTAGTATCCAATAATAAAATGTTTGAATTTTATGTCATTAGTTCTGAAAACACTTAGCAAATTACTAAAACATGAATGTGTCTGTCCTCCGTTGGAGACGGACGCATATCTGTGAGCTCTGTCCTTGGATAGCAGCTACAGCAAAAACAACAGA
>JAPZDY010000004.1:3568132-3585097 GCA_029783645.1 Ctenochaetus hawaiiensis | reverse complement strand
TTAGTGTTTGTAAAACTGTGTCCAATCACACACACAGTCAATTAACTGTTCTCAGATATACTATTTATCAACTATTGTTTCATTAATGCAAACCACAGAGGTTGTCACTATATTTACTGCTTATGGTTCACTGACATCTGAGAAAATGGCAGTAGACTGAACCACTGTGAAAGCAGAGTGTGTTTGTGTGCGTGTGCTTGTGTGTGTGGGTGGTTGGTTGGTTCTGTGTAAGTTTTCTTGCCAAATATAAAGAAAAATGTTGCCTTCAAGCCCAAGCTTTCTCAGGTTTATTTTTCAGACTCTGACAAAGAACATCCTTTAGGACCACAGTGGACAGTCCACAGGTGTTTTTACACACTGAGTGGAAGACAGATCTTGATGTGTAAAATCAGTGGAGGGCTTTATTTATCTGTTTATTTTTTGAAACAAACTCAAACTGGTATTTTGCCTATTATTAATTAGACCACTTCTGAGTTTAAAATGTGGGAAGTCCTCAAAGATCATGAACCACTTTAGTTTTATCTCCTTCATCCTAATGTGAGTATCACACATGTCAGTCAGGTACAGACTGTCCTCACTAACAGAGACCCCAGACGATGTCCCATCAGGCAATGAAAGTAAAAGTAAAAGCCTGTGTCAGCTCCTGGTTGTTTAGGTCTTTAGTATTTAAATGAAGTGAAACATGCTAGCATAACGAAAAATACAACGAACAACAGGAACCGAACAACAGCTGGACAATTGTGACGAAATTGTGCAGGACTCAAGAAACAGTTAGCAAAACAAATGTACACATATGCTTACTTTTTCACTTTGATTTTATAGAACCTGAAGTTAAAGGTAGTGAGCCAAATATTCAGTCAAATTTTCACCCGCCTGCAGCTGTTTTCCAACAAAGCGCCATGTCAGCATGAAACGATATGCAGTACAGACCAGACCGGGAACGATAGTGGTTTTTAGTTTTAGTTTCAGGTTCTGATTTTAGTTACTTATGGAATTATTTTCTTTTCTTAACTACAACTTATTTGAGTTTTTTGTTTGTTCTTGTGTTTTGCTGTGATTAATGTGTGACACTGTAACACTGGAATTATTAATCTCTCTCTCTCTCTCTCTCTCTCTCTCTCTCTCTCTCTCTCTCTCTCTCTTTTTAGTCAGTTTCTTAAGTGAGATTTCATAACACAAATTTCACTTTTTTTGACTACTTTGTCTTATAAAAGATGAGAGAGATAATCAGAATCAGCCTTCCAAAATGATTCAAACCAGACAGTCTCAGGATATAATGCGATCTGTGAAGCAGGTCAGAAGTGCACACTGCTTCATTTCAATGAAGAGGCATATTTCAGCTTCTTAGGCCAAAAGAAAAGCATCTGAACAAAGTGAATTCGGCACTTAGATCATGAAGCTGAGCAAATGTTGTGAACTAAAGAAATGGCTGTAAGTTCATAGAGAAGCAGAATAGATGTGTAGAACAAGGAAGTGTGTTATAGGCACTTGAGGGATAATCATGAAAGCGACAGACAGTCTCAGATCAGTTTTGGTGAGTTTGGAATCTCCCTCTTGTTTTGCCATGAAAAAAAAAACTCTTCCCTCTTTATAAGGTAAGGTCAAGATCACAAGTGTTTTATTTTGTTTTTTACTTTACTGCATTTCATTTCTATCAGTGTTGAGCCATTTTAAAGCAAACAATAAGTATGATAATACGCCTGTAAAAAAAAAGTTTTTTTTTCTTTTTTAAGCCCTACACACCCCTTTAAGGTGTGTGTGTGCATGTGTGCGTGTATGTCACAACTGCAAAACGTCTGATGCAAATGTCCCTTTAGACTGAAACATTTCCTACATAGATGATAAAAGCGACAACACTGTTTTAAACGTTTGTGTGTGATGTGCTGAGGACAAACTTTACAACAGTAACATGCATATAAACATGCATATGTATATGTATATATATATACTGTAATATAATGATGCATATTTTCACAGAAAGTAGACAGTTCCTTTCAAAAAAGGTGCAACATTTTATGGGTAACCAAGAGGGAAGTCATGTTTCATTTTAATCAGAGGGAAATGGAACTGCCCCATACTGTTCACTTCTGCAGAAAAATGAGCTCCGAATTTACAGTAATCACAAGAGGGAAATCCTCACAACATTCACCTCCACTCAATCACCTGAGTCCAGGAACCATTTGCAGGACATAAGAAT
This sequence comes from Ctenochaetus hawaiiensis, assembly GCA_029783645.1. Classification (NCBI taxonomy): domain Eukaryota; kingdom Metazoa; phylum Chordata; class Actinopteri; order Acanthuriformes; family Acanthuridae; genus Ctenochaetus; species Ctenochaetus hawaiiensis. The sequence continues at coordinate 3,582,900 of JAPZDY010000004.1, read as the reverse complement.
GCCCTTTTGTTTAGTTGTGGGATGCTGTGTTTTCTGCCGAGGATAAACTAATCTGTTTTTGTGCATGAGAAGTTATTCCCAATCAGCGTTAAAGATTAAATCAAGTTTAAAGTTTTCTTTTCACTCACCCATCCAAACTTCTCCAAACTGCCCAGCTCCGAGTTTTTTCACCATCTTAATAGACTCTTTTGAAATCTCCCAGGCATCCTTGTCCCACGGTTTCTGAGCTTTGGGTTTTACACATGGACGGTCCAGTTTACGGCACAGGCCATCTGCTTTGTCTGAGAGGTGCACACACACACACACACACACACACACACACACACACACACATATAATAAAAGCTAAGGCTTCCTTGCTTAAGTGTTCAATTTTCAGTATTAATAATTAACGTATCTCACTAATTCAAGCCATCTTTTAATGCTGAGATGGCAACAAAGTGTATGAATAAAACATTGGTGATGAAATCCAGTTTTTCAGGAGTAGTGGATTGCAACAACAAATAAATAAAGAATATTAAGCAGCATTCATTCATTCCAGAGCTGAACTCACTGTGGTAGTGTTTGATCATGCTTCCAATGTCACTGAAGGAGATTTTAGGAGAGATGTAGAAGCCGCCATTATCCATCATCCTGATCTTATAGTGTTTGACTGACTCTGTCCCCTGGGCGTCCACGTCTCTGATGGACAATGAGTAACTTCCTGTAAAAAATCATCATGTAAAAAAGAGTGGCCAGAGGACTGCACGGATTAAAGGTGGGGCATGTTTGTGAATACATCTCTGTCTCTACGGGCTGTTGTAATATTCACACCTTTTGATGTTTCACTCTCCCTGATAAGATAAGAGCCTGGTTTGTTTGCAGGCGCCAACAGCTGCCTCTCTGCATCCTTTCTTGTGATGTCTTTGAAAAACCACCTGCAATGAGCAAGAAAATGAGTGAATATACAAATTGACATGTTTTTTCATTTTCAGTTTGAATTTCTATCCATTTTTACATTGTGGTTTCCTCTTAAAAATCCTCTTCAATGATCAGTAGATTAAATAGGAAGCAATCTGTAGCCTACAAAGATGAAGTCTTTTTGAACCATACACAATTTAATCCTAATTGTAGGCATCACAATATTGTCAAATTTAACATTTTTTACAGAAAGCAAATCAAAACAGTTTATTTAGAACAACAAAGAGTAATTTATCAGGATTCAGGGACTCACTCTTCTGTTTCCATGGTGTCAGCTTGGGCAACGTAATTGGACGGGATGAATCCTTCTTTGTTGGTTGATAATGACTTTGCTTTCCACCATTCCCCATGTCTGCAGAAACAATCTGTTTTAGCACAACTATTGAAACAAGGGTCTCTGCTCATCTTTCAGGTTAACAACTAGCTGAATAACCCTAATTTCAGAAGAAAAAATGGATGGGAGTACACTGGTTAATTCACAGCCTTTTATTGTGCAGACTAACATTAACATTTGACAACACAATGACTGTTTTTCATTGACTGTCAGTGTCAATAGAGTACCTTCTCTTAAACCCAGGTGTCTTAAAGCAGTGGTCCTCAAGCATTTTCACAATGTAAGTATCTGTTAAGTGACACAAATTATACCACAGATCTCATTTGATTAGATTTTCTTCCAGGCACATTCCTCTGATAAAATTAAGGTCCTCAAGTGCAAGACGTTAAGATCAATTTGAAAGTAGTGTGCAAGGAGAAAAAAATATTTCCAGTACAAAAAAATTAGGGGCAGGAGAAAATGTTGATATATTGTATTGATATGTTATTAATACAATATTGATTTACAAATATTAATAATTTATTCATACACGCAGGTACCAAAAATGGATTCCTCTGCCAATTAGACCTAACAGACTCTCTATCTCATGTCATATTTTGTCATTTTCCTCTTTCTAGCAGTTTGGCCTTTGGGCAGTTTATGATTAGTTGCATTTAAATGATGATACACGTGGACATAAATAGGCCGCAGTCAGTCAGCAGTCATTGTGTGTGTGTGTGTGTGTGTGTGTGTGTGTGTGTGTGTGTGTGTGTATGTGTGTTAAAGAGAAACCGAACCAAGATTTTATGTACTTTTTCTTGGACATTGATTCATCTCAGTAAAATATTGTAAAACTGACACCATAATGCAGTGAAGAAATATATAATTTCTGACTTAATCCTTTTTGGTTTTTTTCATCTTTAGTTAGACTGACATTGTGAGGTATTACAGATAAGTGTCTGGTAAGGGATTAATATCAGGAATCACTGTATTGTGATACCATTGTTATTGTGGACTATTGTGGGCTTGTTTCAATGTACTTCTGCAAAGTCTGCAGTTAGAGAAACAGCTGATTTTCACAAACGCACCTTTGCATCAAATTGAAATCTATCTCTTCTCTCTAGCTTCATTTTGTGGGTCTGTCATGGTTGAAGAGTTAACACTGAACTGTAACTGACCCTGACAGGCTAATCATAGTTTTGTAGTTAAGACAGCACTAGGTTTTGCGGCTCACATAAGCAATCATATTTGGTTCTTGCTCCACATGAAGAAGCATATAGGCTAAATGACTGATCACATTTCCTGTTACCCTACAATCAATATTGGACACTCACTCCTCTAAGATTTTCATCTTCTCCCCCTTCTTGAATCCTAAGTCATCAGGGTGCACGGCTTCATATGAATAAAGGGCGACCATTGTTTTACCAATCCTCTTTTGCTCTAAAGGAAAAAACAGAGAAAGATATTCACATGTTACAATGCTGCAAAACAAATTTACTGTCCCACGTCTTCTTTCATTTCTGCGGTTTGTTTTATATGCAGACAAGCATTCATGCTGAAACATCAAATGTTAAAGAAATGATGACCAAACCCACAGATGGTCACTTCAGAAAGTGTCAGACTGGCCCAACCAACTGCTGGCAACCATAAAAATACTGCAGTAAGATTGTGAATGTGTCACTGGGGTTATCAAAGGATCATCTTCCTCTGCTAATGTTTGAGTTTGCTCACAAGCATTTTAATAAGTTAATTATCTCATCTATGTAGAATAGCACTAGTATCCCTCAGTGCATCAGCAGTGTTTTTCTAACCACCAGTTGGTTTCTACTGAATACTACATTATAAATCACTGGCATATACCTGAATACTGTTGTACTTTGTACTGTGGGTTTTAATTTAATTTTGCAGTGTTTTGATTTTTAGGTTCCGAATAATGTAGTTATGATAATACATTAATACAATAATACACACGGCTCAGCAGCATTGGCCAAAATAAGCTGGTTTGCATTTAGCTCCTCTGGTAGATGTATCTTAGGTGTTTAGCCTTGCTAACAGACTATTAGGTAAGTTAAATAACAGTGACGTATTTGATATAAAGCATAGTTTCAGATAAAGAATATCCATGTATCATGCTTCTCACATGCACATTGTATGTTATAGGAGTTACGGTTGTTTTATTCGAAATTTTTAAAAGTTACGGTCTCTGAGGTACAATGCTGAGTTGTAAAACATTGTTTTGCTAGGCTGTTGCAGTAGAACAGTGACCTATAAAAAGCATTTTCTGACACATTTTTTAAAGAAATGATAAACATGGTCTATTAACATGTTGTAAAAACACAATAAGAGAAAATGAAGCAAACATAAAGACAGAAAGAATGAATGTGACATACCTTCCATCTTTTGGAACACCTGACCTGGTAACAGGGAGTTACTCTGCAAAGGCAGACCAGGGTTTCGAATCAATGTTAATGTTATAACAGAAAGATCAATAACTTATCTATCTATCTATCTGTCTATCTATCTTGCGTTATTTTAGCTGAGACAGACACTGCAGATCACAGCCTTTCACAACCTTTGCATTTCCCTAAAGATGTCATCCTCTGATGGCATCTGTCGTGGTAAGTCTTTCTTCTTAAAAAAATTGAGTCACACTTTTTCTAATTTATGAGGAAACGCTGCATCTTAATTGCAAAATACCCCCTTGAGAACTGAATAAATTTCACAAGGCCCAGGGATCACTTAAAATCATAGAATACATGATTTTCATGATGTGATTTTCCTGAACTTTTGCTTTGGGCTAAAATCAGCACTCCAAAACTGAAGTTATCTTAAAAATAGAAGAGAAAAAAAACAAAGTGTTCTTGTCTATAGCTAATCTACATGTCGTCTGACCACTTACTATGTTGTTTTTTGTATTGGAGGTGGGGTCTCTGACATAGTGGGTTTGCTCAGTACGTACAGGCTGCTGGCTGATCTTCCCCTCCATGTGGCTGCTCAGACCTTCGCTCAGCGTGGACTTCACACAGCCCATTCTGTCTGCGGGAGGAAGTAAGAAAGAGGAAGAATGAACTCTGGACGGTTACACATTTACCATTCACAGCTGGTGAAACAAACAACACCTTAAATACTTGTACCAAACACCTGTGACCTCCCAGCTCTGGCATGTAGAGATAATAAGACCAAACCACTTACATGTTCCTTTTTAACTTATTAATCACTTTGTTTTTTAAAGTGACACAAGGGGGAATACACGTAGGTATTTAGAACGTCACAAGTAGCAGAAGGTGACGCCTACAACACAAAGTGTGAAATAAGTTGTCTGTAAAGGAACATTAACACTGCGTCTACGTGACAGATATGCTTATGCTGCGTGAATCACAGTCTGCTCTGTTATCTCATTAGAAAGCCCTAATCACAGCTTGATCAGATCTCAGGCATGATTATGAAAAATGAAGCATCAAAAACAGTAGAGAAAATCTAATTTTGTAGAGCCTGAGGCACTGAGTTGTCAGTGTTTTTATCACCAAGACCGTAACATAAATGGAGCATGAACAAACAGCACTGAGAGGTGTGATGGTGTACAACGCATGTTAGTATATGCAAAATACATACGGTGACGTGTGTGTTTGTTTGAGGGGCTGTATGTTTTGAATGTAAATAAACAAACAAGATGCTACCAGTTCCACTTGGACCCTTTTTCAGTAGTTATTGCGCTCATTAATGTTAATGATTGACCTGAGAAAAAAAAATGAAGTGGAGAGGAAGGGTGTGGTCTGGTCAACCTCTTAAAAAAATTACCCCCGAAAAAAAAAAGAAAGAGCCACTACTGTGGAGTAATGCATCATACTTAATAGGCTGACTGTTTTTATTTTAGCTGAAGTATCTTTTCTATAATAATAACTGATTGCTATAGCTGAGATATGAAAGTAGTAAAATGAACAATATTTCACAATATCGACATCCCTCATCCTCCTTCCTGTAATGCAACAAATGAGAGAAGGGTCATACTGGAATCTGTAGTATTATAAACAGTTTTATTTTATGTAGCATTCTCCAGCAAGCAGTTTTTATATCTTAGTGTGGTCATGATGAATTACAAAACATAAAACTTTTCTGTGGTTTTTGGAATGGGTATTGCCCAGTATGATCACATTAATCTGATACTCAACAGCATCGACCCACAAATATAACTTTTGATACACTAGAAAAAAAATACATTTAACCAGGTGTCAACAGCAGGAAGCCCACAAACACTGTCATACCACTGGCGTGCATATATATAACACAAACAAAAATGACTTTGTGATGAAGATGTGACAGGGTGTGGTATTGTATGGTTAAAATTGAGTTTTAAAAGTGCACACGGGAGATGACCAAAGAAACCACAGCCATGATAAAATAAAATGACTGTAATATGAAAGTTCTGGATCATGAGTGTGTAGCTCTGAGACAGTTTATGACAGTTTTATGACAGCTTCTGTGTTCGAGCCACAGTGATGTCCCTGGCAGAGTTTCATACAGCTTGTGGGCACTCTTAATTCTTACAGCTTGACCTAAATACATTAGACTCACAGCAGTGTGCAGCCTCTGTTGTAAAGGCCCAATAGTTTTAGGGAAACACACATGCACTTTGCTAGAGTGCATAAAAACAATAAACTGTCTATGAATCATTTTCAGCAATTAGTGTAAAATTATTCGCCTCTTTCACCAACAAAATGAGTATTTATAACTGATGAGATGCGATATATAGCCTACTTCAACATATTTAGAAATATTTATCTATTATATATACTCAGTGTTTACATCTTCTTAATTAATTTCAACTTTTTAGATATAATTTATCGTTTTAATTTTATTTTTTTTATTCATAATTCCAAAATATTTTGGTCATTTCCGTTTGCTAGTGTCAGTTTTGGTGACTGTTGCTGTTTACATAATTAAATAACTGATTCTATTTATTCAATTCTACTTGCATATTTTCCAAATGTTGTGTTTGCATGTGAACTATCGTCCCAATTGCAGATGTTGTACTATATTGCAAAATTCTGGTTGTGTTCATCTTGTTATGATTTATGGTGTTATGGCCTATTTCATAAGGAGCAGAAGAGCAATTATGTAGCTTAATAATTATTCAATGTCAATGTGAATTGCAGTACAAACACAACCTTTTCAAAAAGATCATGACCAAAGAAACATAACTAAACAAAATACGAGGGGATCTGAGATAAACACTGGATGAGATAAAGTGCACTGGTTCATGTAGGGGAATTGAGGTGTCACAAAGACGCTACATGTCCATGTCTGAACAACAGAGAGACAACAGGACACACTAGTTTTGTCAGCCAATAAATGCTCTTTTGACTGTGTTAGGGGACAATTGATTTACAATACTATTTGTCTGTGCACTTCGAAAATGAAGAGGGTCACATTTAAAAGGTCAAGAGGAACCAACAGTAATGAATAAGTGACCACAATAGATAGTAACATCAACAAAATTTTACTATGTTCTTATATGTACTTTACTTTTGTTCCCAGTGAAATAAAGGTGATGATATATGTTTGAATAATAACATGCAAATACGTGCAGTACTGAATAACTGGCCTGGGCTGCCCTGAATACGACTGATGGGAACATGCTGATGCTAGCATGTTAATCACAATGTACCATTCCCATCTTAGCATGTTAATACGCTCATATACTCACAAAATTTCTATGTTGATATTCAACACATAAAATTCTTATGTTTTACAATGTTAGTTTAAAATGTTAGCAGGGAGCTAATATACGCTAAACACAAAGAAGACCTGCAGATAAGGTCGATGGGAATGTCATATTTTGCAGTTTTTTCATAAACTAAAGCACAGAGAAAATTAAAAATTCGATCTGGATTTCTGTAAGTGATTACAATCCAAATATGAACATGTGCCGATTTTAAGTTTAGTCCATTCAATAGCTATCCAGACATTTCACTTAAAACCACAATTATACACCTCACTGTGACAGTAGCGTGATTGTCAGGGTAAGTTATGAGGATTCATGGAAAGAATCACTGGATTTAGGCCTTTGTGCCGATTGAGTTTGTGGCAATCCATTAGTTAAAGATGATTCACAGAATAAGTGAGACTTACATAACATTAATATAAATGTCTGTGTCTGTCTAAACAAAACTGGACAGGCTGACACTGCTTTTCCATAGAGCCATGCTGCTGGTCATCTAGTCTTGAAGCTCCATAAAGGAAGCATTTAAACTTCCAACAGCAGAATACAACATAACATAATGCAGTTTTGAGGGATTGTATGTAAACTAAAGCAGTTTTTGTGCTATTTTATTATATTTAGGTGTCAGATTTAAATCAGGGACTAAAACTAAACTAATGTAGATAGTTTGGACAACTGGAAAAACAAGGTTCAAGCACCACTAACTCATAGCAAATGAAAAAGGGGCACACCTTGGTGATCAGGGTGTTTTTTACTTGTCTAAATAAATGAATCAATGGAAATGACGGGTAAAAAAGTTAGTGAGAAAAAAGTGTTGCAGTCAAAAGTTTGGCAGTTTGTCACTGGTTTTGTGTTAAATTGGCTCAATGCGTCTGTTGTATTTTTAACTTGACAGTCAGCAAACAACCGGAAAAAAGGGTCCGAAAAGATTATCAGCCCACACACGCACAAACTCACACATACAAAACACACAGACACGCATGCAATGTACCATAACCGACATGCAAACTTCCCCCTTTAGCAAAGACTGGAGTAGTAAAGAAATGAAATAAGAGGAGAGAGGATACATCACTGCAGAATTTGATGCAATTTAAATTCTAAAATTTGATAGAATAAATGGCCCAGCCACATTCTCCTAATCAGAGGTGTTTTTCAAAAAACTTGACAAATCATAAGTGAAATTCCATAGAAATTTTCATAGTGAGCATGAAACATTTCCTAAGTTTCAAAGCAATATGGAAAAATCCAACTGATTTTAAAACAAACTCCATTTAAAGTAACTGTTATGAAATTAACTGATACATTAAAATTGACAGGCAAGCCCAAAGTTTTCAATTCTGTCAGTTAAAATGAGCTTTTTTCCACACATTAAGCTTAGTTACACACCTTTTTAACTTATCTATTGTGTATCTATTGTGTATTGTATGTGTGAGTGAGCATGAACAGAAAACTACAAGTTCTCAATGACCTGACCAGCAATATTCACATTTCTTACATATTGCTTACCTCTCTGAGTGTGTATCTCCGGTTAAAGAAACAGTTCATTCACTGTGGAGAAGTTTTAAGTCCTCAGATTTCTTCTTTGTGTTTTTTCATCAGATTGACTAACAGGCAGGTTGTATTTGGTTTACAAGTGGGTCAGCCGCTTGCCATAAACTGTTACACTCAGCCAGCAGAATGAGGAACTCAGAGAAACCAGATGGGGATTTTTCTTTTTACTGAAACTTCCTGGTACAATTGTCTAATGATTATTTGCATAATCTGCAGCACACACACATTCACACACACACAGGGGCACGCAGTGAGACACAACAAGGCAGATGATCTTTCGGGTCTTTATATGTGAAAACAGTACATTTGTAAATGTTATGGTAGAGAAGAGTTTTACAATATGTGAAAAAAAAAGAACAAGCACAATTCCTGCAAATTCTTACAGTATCTGAAAATATTTAATGGTCAGTCATATTTTCTTATTTATTTCCATTACAAACTCAGTTCAAAACATTTTTAATAAAGGCAACATGTGTTAAACACAATTTATAAAATTTAGTATTGACCACAGCTTGACCATCATGCGTGTTGCATTATTTTATGAATTTCCCCACAGTTCCACCTGCTGGCCACTTGGAAGAAGCACAACACAACAAGAAACTTGACATTTTACGTTCAACAGTTATTTATTTTGTTTTGACAGGTAAAGTAGAAAATATGTTCACAGACAGTCAGACAAACACCTACACGTTAAATAGGATCATGCACCTGCTGTATGTCTACATGCTGAATTATGAACAGCTGGGTCTACACAGTAATGCTGCGTGTGTGTGTGAGTGCGTGTGTGGGTCACTATACAGTCACATGGCAGTTTACAACTTGAAAACCTGACTGAGTAGTATAAAAGGGTGCAATATTTGCCCTATTTTTAGTATTGTAGGAATGAGAGAGTGTTAAGTTGCAGTGTTACAGTTAGTTTATACTGGGGAGGAATAAACAAAATACAGTTTTTACAGTGCATGCATAAGGATCATTGTGGATGATGATTATGGGATGTAGGCTATTCATGATTACACATAGAAGCAGGTATGTAGTTCAGCCTCATTGTCAAAGACATCAAGTTTTTAACAAACATGTTTTACTTACTGGAAGCTCCATGGCGTATTGCATATCTACATTTAAGAAATATTTGGGAAATGCACTTAGTCACTTTAATGCCAAAAGTTAGATGAGAAGACTGATACCACTTTTACATTTTTACATTAAATTTGCAGCAGGAGAAGCAACCATCTTTGCTCTGCCTCCTAGCTTAACTAGCTTACCTATAGTAGGTGATGAATCAACACCTGCTTTCGAAAAAAGAAAAGGAAACTGTTGCCCCTTTGCCAGAAAAGCAAGTACAGAAAAATAAGAAGCACATTTAGCTACTTTGTTGGCTACTTGATGATCTCTGTGACAACAATAACAGAAAGGGTCCACCGGCGCCTCTAAAGCTTAATTATTAACATGTTAAATCTCAATTTTCATTTTAGTGTACAAAGGAAAACTAAAATATAAAAACTAGCTAAAAAAATAGCTAGCTGTGAAATATCTTTAAACTAGCCACTGTGCATCATATACCTTTGTCACATGATCAAATATTGACATGACACTAGGCAACACCAGCATACATATTACCCAGCAGTCATCACTCAATATCTGTATACAACAAAGATACAAAAGAAAAAAGTGCATTTGCTGTGTTTTGTTTATAGTTTACAGAGAATAAGCATTGCATTTAGTTAAATACCGCAAATAACCATTTAATCATAAAATATAGAAACTATGTTCACATGGGTTTGCCTTTTTGGGAGCAAATTTATGGTGATGTGTAATCAAACATGAGTATTTTGCCTTTTTTTAAAAAACACAGGCAGACTTTGTTGTGGAAATCTGAATGACTCCCAAGTAACTGCTTTCATTGTTAGAGGACCTGTTCTGTACAGGCCCCTTTAACCGAGAGTGAAACCGCACTAACTGAATAAATACATGTGAATCGATAAGCTTAAGAGGAGCCGGTAGGTGGAATTCTATTACCTTCAAACAAAACTGGGCTAGTTGTTTCTCTATTTCTGCTTAATTTCCTCAGCTAAACCAGCCTTCTGCTGGCTTCAGCTGGACATGGAAGTGGTATCAATCCTCTCAGCTCTCCAGAAAAAAAGTGAATAGGCAGCTTATTTCTCCAAATTTCAAACCACTCCTTTAAGGTTGTGATTATAATTGCATTTTTAAAAAAGTAAAAAAAAAAAATATATCATCATCATTTCTTTTTTAACCACCGAACCATTGAAATACACCATAATCACTGTAAATGTATTATTAACTATTGGTGTCAGCAGAACACTGTCACTCTACTACCCTACTAGTGTTCCATTCTGCTTTATTCTTACAGTATAGGCTGTAGGTCTCACTCACAGTATAGTCTGACTGCTTTTTTATTCATTAATCATGACAGAATCAGTGAACACACCTTTCAACAGACAAGCTAACCGAGCCCCAGTGTTTTTGTTCATGGTGCTTTCCAGCTCAACTATAGCTGAGTAGTCCAATTCCCTCTACTGCATTGTCAATTTAGAGGAAGCACAAGCCATTAACTGGCAATATAATCTCTATCAGCATCACTACGAACATGCTACTCCCACTGTGACCCGATACATCAGCACATTTCAGTGGTCTTACAAATTGCTCGCACAACTACAAAACTCACACAGGATCTCTATTTTCTCTTTTTATTTCCATCATCCGACCTGTGTGTTTAGTAACTACGACTGAAAGTAAAATCAGCTGTACAAGAGCTACAAATGAGTCTCTCTGCGTACTCCAACTGTGAAATAGACCCCTGCCCATCAGACTGTTATTTCTAGTGTAGAGCCCCAGGGACATGAGAGCACTGGGTGATCACATCGCAGCACAGTACCTCTACATTGGATTACAGGGGGTCAGTGCCCTGCTTATGGGAACCTTGACAGTGTGGTGATGCTACCCTCCGGCTACCAGCCCACTTTGGACGAATGGCTTCATAACAACGGAAGCTGTAATGGATCGTGTTAGTCTCTGTCCCATGGCAGGAGTGTGTGGCAGATTAGCTGTTCCTCTGCTCAGCATCTCTGTGCGCTGAGGAGGAAGAGGAGCTCTGGCTGTCCTCAGTGTCATCTCCATCTGTAAGAGAATTAGGAGGAAAACTTATATCTACAGGACATAAATATAAGTGTTTATTGCATGTTTAAGGCTTCATTCCCAGGTACCAGACATCCATAAATTTTTGTCCTTGGTAGTGGCATTGCTCTAAGAATGGCACTGTCTCTCTGTGGACTGGCAGCTGACCCAGATGGACATGCGACATGGACTGCCATGAAATGTTGCACAGAAACTGAAAAGTCTACAAAGGATGATTTCTAATAACTCTGGTGATCCCCAGACTTTTCCTTCTAGCATTTATAATTACATGATAATATTCTTTTCCCAGATATTTCTGTTTATGACTAACAACCTGCAAAACAAATGAAATTCCTTTTAGCCTCAGCTATAGTGAGGAGCAAATACTAACATGCTGATATACCAAACTAAAATGGTGATCCCAAAAAATAAAAATAATAATAATAATTTTAATATACTGGGCCATTTATAGTGGTTTTTAAGAGGTGTAGAGAAAACGTACACATAAGGAGGCAGACAAAAGAAATAACACAAGAACAGAGTAAGAGCAGCAACATTTCCCAGGGACATCAGAATAAACTAGGACCGTAAACTGTGGTGAACAGGTAAGTTATAGGAGTTTTCTGAAAGTGTCCAAGGTTGCAGCATTGCAGATATCTGATGGGAGAAAGTTCCAAGGTGTGGGGGCTGCCATACTGAAGACCCCTACAAGACTGCAGGCTGCTGTGGTGGGTGATGAGCTGACTCGTGCCACAGAATGACAGATTCTGAGACGCAGCACAGAGCTGGGGAGAGTTTGACAGGTACTGGAGGACAAGGGTATAGATTTATAGGTGGGGACAAGGATTTTTTATGGGAGTCGTGTGGTGTTTGTGGGATTTATTAATGTATTTTTTGGGCTGTCAAGTGTTTTTTGTGCTCTGTGTTTTTTCGGCAGAGGCTTGGTGTAGCTACCTGGTGGCTGCAGCTCTGGGGATGGTTTAGTTTAGCTGAAGTGACAACTGGGGGTCTAGAGGATTTTGACTGGTGTCACAAAAGGAGTTAGGGGACCAAATTTCACAAAAATGCAAATGCACCATTATCTTGAAAAAATAAAGATTTATGAGTTTGAACATTGTTAGAAACAATTGGGATAATTTACATGCACAACTCAACAAAAATATTTTTAAGACACGGTTGTTTTCATGCAATATTATGTGGAACTGTTATGTATTTTATGATTAAGTGGAGCTGACTGAAATAAAAGGAAGTAGCTGCTTACCTCCCCCACCTGCATTAATGTGCAGCTGGGACAGTGACAGGGTGAGTGGCAGTTCACGTCCCTCGGGGTCGGTGGGACTCTGCAGGATGTCGTGCATAGCATTCCTGCGTCCCGTCCTGCCAGAGGCAATAAAGTCTGCGTATGTGGCCTCAACATCAGACATGGCGCGTGCATCGTCCACACAGCAATACCTACAAGAAAAGCATCTGAGACTTCATCTAAAAACAAAGACACATGGGCTGGGAATAAGAACTGTTTTTTGCAAATCACAAGTATATCTCAGTTTTTCGTACTCATGTCCCAAGTCAAGTCCCAAGCGATGACTGACAAGTCCCAAGAAAAGCATAACGTCTTAAACTTTGAGTTTTGAGTTCTGAGCAAGTCATATTGTGCTTATCATCATAGTAATGTCTTTTTAAAAGCAGAGCCTCAATTCACTCTTCTCTGTGCAACTTTAGATGTAATTTAAGATGGAAGTTGTCTCTCTCTAATGTTGGACTTGTACATTTTGTGAGTGTTTAAAGATGAACAAATTTCTTATACCATTTTTTCTCCTGCATCCCAGTAGTGTAATGTCAGTTCTCCTTGGTGCCCTGCTACAGTTTCTTGATGCTGTTAAATCGGTTGAAATAAAGTCTATCTGGAGGATTAGCTGGTTACTCGTTGAGAATGAATATAATAATTTCATATGATCCGGAAAATTCTATGATTGGCCTGCTATCAGCAAGTCCAAGTAAAGTCATGATTTGTTGGTAGTACAGTCAAAGTTAAGTTGCAGTTCTTGACATTAGTTAAGTGGAGTCTAAAATCATCAAATTTGTGACGAGTCAATCTCAAATACAAGTTGTGTGACTCAAGCCCACACATCTCCAAAACACACACCTCCAGAGGTCCATCTCTATATTACAGAGGGTAAAAAATTACATCTGAAACTGTTGATGTGACATTAGAATTGCTAATAAGCTCCTGCAACAGACCACAAGTCATATCCATATTTATTATAACACAGGGTACTCTACAAATAGCCTATTAGTACTTTTTTCATTTGAAATTTAAATATACATTTTAACTCACTATAACTAGCTCTGAATTACGTTCATGCCTCAACAGTTCTGCTGCTGTAATGTCTCAAGTGTGTCATGCTAAAGCAGGCAGCCCGTAGTTAAGACACACAAGGCAACTGTCAAGTGTAAAACCGAGACTACATGAGCTTTCCATAATGACTAACGACGGAATTTATTGTGTCGAGGTCCAGTCTTAGCATTTTCCTACCTTCAGTGATGGCTCTTTCAGTGTTGTAACCCCAAACTACATTTCTAGGGAGTGACTTCACCTACAAAGCAGCGCGACGGGCCCGACATCACATCAAACGATCCACCACAACAAACAAAACGAAACACAGAAACACCGAAAAGGAACAACGTTAAGAAACTAATAACACAGAGGCCTCCGCTGCATATCGCGACGACTCAATCCATGCAGAGAAACATATAAGAATATTAACACATCAGTAGGATGCTTTGAAAAGTCCCCAGTCTATTCTCCATGGCCGTCGCATCTTCCTCCTTTACGACCAATGAGCAGCCAGCAAACCGTAACCGGGCCCTGATTGGACAGCAGACACAAAAGGATGCGAGGAGAGAGCTCCAAGGCTCATGCTGCATTCATGATCACCTCGTAAATGTAACTAAACCACCAAAATGTCTGTCTGTCTGTCTGTCTGTCTGTCTGTCTGCCTGCCTGTCTTTCCATCCACCATCTATCTATCTATCTATCTATCTATCTATCTATCTATCTATCTATCTATCTATCTATCTATCTATCTATCTA